>JAQMYM010005520.1:0-10277 GCA_030014255.1 Parauchenoglanis ngamensis | reverse complement strand
AGAAATTAGTTTGAACCTTCCTACAAAGGCGTACGCTTACTTCAACAGAGGCAAAAAGCCAACAGCACTACACAAGGCTTCCCAAAAGGCATGAACTGCGATTGAACCCGTGTTTGGTTTACGAGACCAGCGCCTTGCCACTTGGCCATCATGCCCCACCCAATGGATTTGCAATGGTAATGTGCAAAATTGTACAGGTAGATGTGCAAAATTGTAGAGGTGCAAAAGTGCAAGATTGTAGAGATAGATGAGTGTACATTTGTGTGTGTGTGTGTGTGTGTGTGTGTGTGTGTCAGTAAAGTCCCTGAGTGTTCCTGAGTATAATGGCTTGGATTGGCCATTATTCAGATAGGGGTGTGAAGCAGACAGGTCTGATGAATCCAGCATCTGTCCACTACACCACTGTTCTGAACACATGCATGTCTTAAAATCAAAAGACCTTGGAGAAGGCTTTACTGTCATTCTCTCTGAAGCATGACTCACTCTTTTCTGCACTCTCAATCAATGGAACATTATCCATGAACCTCTGGGTTATGGGCTCAGCACACTTCCACTGCACCACTCTTCTGAGGGCACACCCCAGATGTGACTCAAACACAGAATCCCTGGCTTAGGAGGCCAGTGCCTTATACTTTATGCCAAGGCAGGTGTGCCTTCATCGATGTTTTGTTACTATAAATAGCGCTAATCTACCAAAAATATCTATGTCTACGTCTATGACGTATGGCGGCGCAACCGTAGCATGCAGCGGCCACTCCGGATCCGAAAATCGTGCTTTTCTGTTTTATTTTGTTTTATTTTGTTTTCTTGGCGTGACTCCGACGGTACATGGACACCAAATAAACGGTGTTCATGTCTACCCACGAGAAACATTACTGGATATAATGAAATACTTAAAAACTGACCTGAAGGAAGATCTCTTGGAAACGCTTCGCGTCCTCGGGTTGCTATGGAGACCAGGCCTCCAGTCCTCGGCGTCGTCTGATGCCGGCAGCCGGTGGAGGGTTCACCGAGAGCGGTGTGTAAGGAAGCGGAAGCGCGGCAAGTGGGCGGGGGTCCGCGCTAGGCTAGGAGTTAATCCTAGCCGACCGGCCCCTAAGAACCATAATATTTTCCAACGTCTGTTCTCTGGACAATGGATTGGACTGTATCCGACTCCAGCGGACTACCCAGCGCAAGTTCAGAGATTGCTGCGTCATTGTTTTCACGGAGACATGGCTCAGCGACAGAGTTCCGGACGCTGCTATTTAGTTTGCCGGGTTAACTGCGTTTCGTGCCGACAGGAAAGTAGCTCTGTGCGGTAAGACTCGGGGTGGTGTCTTGTGTGTTTATATTAACACGGAATGGTGCAAGAACTCTGTGCTAGTATTTAGCTACTGCTCACCACTTGTGGAGTTTGTGACAGTTGTATGCAAACCTTTTTATTTACCACAGTAATTCACTGCTGTATTCATTATTGGAGTGCACATTTCACCCAGTGTTAAAGCTGTTGTCTTGTATGTAGCACTTGAACTTGAACTTGAGATAAATAAATGGGACTAATAATTCTTCCTAAAAACAAGTAAAAAATAATAAAAACAAATTAAAATAAAAATGAAATGAAAGAAAATGATAATTATTGAATACCTACATTAGCAAACAGACACCATTTAAGCCAGTGATGATGATAGTCAGTGAGATCTACCTTTAAGCAACTGTGATGGGACTTTTCTAATACATTTAATAACATGGGACAAAATACAAAAAATAATAACTTAATAATATGAATACATAACATGTAACAGACACCGAATTGGACATGGGACACAGGTGGGGGCCGGGCCATCCACACTGACACACCCTAGAAGAGGGTGTCTGGGTTTAAAGAGTCAAAACACCCAATGAATCTAGGGTACACCACTAATGATGAGTCCTGAAATTACTAAAAACACATAAATTAATTTATAATCAAAAAATATAAATGCTCAAACAAAAACTTTCAAATCACATATTTTACACATACTTTTCTGTCCCCAAAAGACTTCAATTTAACACAGTTAGCCTAAAAACTCCAAAAAACAAACAAAAAAATGTAAAAATAAAACTAATTTTTTTCTTACTCTTAAGGACACTCAAAGGTATGTCAATATTTGAAGGTAGGAATGAGCTAAAGGACATTAATAAATAATGAATAAAGATAAATACAAATTTTGAATTCAAACTGATGCCTCCATCTAATAATAAACTTATCATTAGCACCAACCCATTAACTTTGCACTATAAAAGCTAAAACTTATTTGGATGCTTGTTTTTCTGCTTCACTGGGGACACGCAAAGGTAAGGCAATACACTAAGGTAGGTATACACATAAATAAAATAAGTAAATTACTTAATTGATTAATTAATTAATTACCTAATGAATTATTAACATCTAAAGCAGCTAAACACTACAAATCAAATAACTGAACTAGAAGGAATGATCAAAAGGAAAGGGAAAAGCCCATATAGGCATAGATGATAGACAGGGTTAGTCAGGGGTTGCACTATTGTCCCACACCTGGTTTCATGACCTAGGCCTCAATACTCAAAAAATTAAACCTAAAAATACTTTATTAGTACCTAAATTCACCCTAAGCCTAACAAAACATTAAAAACCAAGACAGTATTTAATGAAAACAATAACAAGTCCATACAGACACAGGGATATAACAGATATGTCCATTTAGACATAGACAGTCGCCACTAAGCACAGGGGGACACCCTCACTCTATTTGCCCTCTTGAACCTGATATGATGAGGTCCTTAAATTCAAATACAACATCATGCCAAACTATGAAACAACCCAACAGAGGTTAAGACAGAGACAAAGTAGCCACCAGAGCCATAGCACTGCTTAATTGGCATCGGCCCATGCATGCCCTTGGCTCCCTATCTAACCACTCACCTGGAAGGGCTGTGATGGGGGAAGTCATTGTGTTTTCAAAACACTAACCCTAACCTTCGGCCCCCTATCTAACCACGCACCTGGAAGGGCTGTGATGGGGGAGTCATTGTATTTTCAAAACCCCAACCCTAATGCCTCACCATTGCCCCACACCTCTTTTCATGACCTAATCCTTAATACATAATAAGTGAAACTGAAATATATTTTATTAATACCTAAATAGAATAAAATTGTTTGATATGTTGATAAAGTTTGATATTCTAAAGAGTATATATAGCTGTGACTTTTTGGCCCACTAGATGGCAGCATAGAATAACTTACTGAGAGTATTTCCAAGAAAAGCATATTTAGAGCAAAACATTAGCTAGGGATAGAAACATTAAATTAATGCATTAATAAATAAATAAATGAACAAATATAATTAATTTTGGGTTAGGGTTAGAAGTCAGACGTCACAAGCCAAGACAATGCAGAACTAATCCAAATGTAATGAGCAAAATAGTAGAGGTAGATGTGAAAAATTATAGAGGTAGATGAGTGTACATTTTTGTGTGAGTGTGTGTGTCAGTTCAGTCCCTGAGTGTTCAGGAGTCTGATGGCTTGGGGGAAGAAGCTGTTACACAGTCTGGCAGTGAGGGCCCTAATGCTTTGGTACCTCTTGCCAGATGGCAGGAGGGTGAAGAGTTTGTGTGAGGGGTGTGTGGGATCTTCCACAATGCTGGTGGTGCTGATGAGACCCACCACAGATGTGTCATCGGCAAACTTGATGATGTGGTTCGAGCTGTGCATTGCTGCACAGTCTTGAGTCAGCAGCGTGAACAGTGCTCAGTGTGGTGGTGCTGGAGATACTGTTCCCAATCCGGACAGACTGAGGTCTCTCAGTCAGGAAGTCCAGGATCCAGTTGCAGAGAGAGGTGTTCGGCCCAGCAGGTTCAGCTTCCCAATCAGGTGTTGGCAATGGCATTGTCCATAGACTGGTTGGGGCGATAGGCAAACTGCAGGGAGTCCAGTGAGGGATGTAGCAGGGTCTTGATGTGCCTCATGACGAGCCTCTTGAAGCACTTCATCGCGATGGGTGTGAGTGCAATGGGATGATAGTCATTGAGGCAGGACACTGAGGACTTCTTTGGCATTGGAACAATAGTGCTGGCTTTGAAGCACTTCGGGACGAGAGCAGTGCTCAGGGAGATGTTGAAGATGTCAGTGAGAACATCTGCCAGTTGGTATACACATTCTCTGAGCACTCTCCCAGGGATGTTGTCTGGTCCAGCAAAATTTTCCTCACATAAGCAGTGGTCAGACGCAGCACCTGGTTGCTGTGAGAATGTGTGGTCTTCCTTGTTGTTACATCATTCTGTGCATCAAACCATGTAAAGAAGTTGTTAAGCGCATCAGGTCGGGAGGCATCACTATTACAAGCAGGTGTAGTTGTCCTGTAGTCAGTGATGGCCTGGATTCCCTGCCACATGTGCCGCATGTCGCCACTGTCTTGAAAGTGGCTGTGGATTCTATGGCCATGTGCACACTTTGCTGCTCTAATGGCCTGTGAGAGTTTGGCCCTCGCTGTTCTTAGGGCCACCTTGTTGCAAGCTCTGAAGGCAGAGTCATGTGTCCTCAGCAGCTCACACACCTCTGCAGTCATCCACAGCTTCTGGTTGGAGCGTGTAATGATGGTCTTGGAGGCAGTGACGTCATCTACGCACTTGCTTATGTAGCTGTTCACTAATGATGTGCACTCCTCCAAGTTGGTGTTGACGTCATTGGTTGTAGCCTCCCTGAACATATGCCGGTCGGTGTTTTCCAAACAATCCTGAAAAGCAGAGATGGCTCCTGTTGGCCAAGTTCTCACTTGCTTCAGAACCGGTTTGGTGTGTCTGACAAACGGTCTGTATGTTTGCATTAGCATAACAGAGATGTGGTCTGAGTAGCCAAGGTGGGGGTGGGGCTCCGTGTGGTACGTGCCGGGAATGTTTGTGTAAACAATATCCAGCGTGTTTGATATTGTCATTGCAAAGTCCACATGCTAATGGAATTTCAGGACCACTGACTTGAGATTTGCATGGTTGAAATCTCCAGTGACAATAAACAGTCCATCTTTATCATTAGCACTGGGGGAATGTACACTCTGAAAATGAGCACGGCGGTGAATTCCCGAGGTAAATCAAATGGCATCTAACAGTAACAAACTCCACAAGCGATCAGCAGTAACTACAAACTAACACAGAGTTCTTGCACCATTCCGTGTTGATGTAAACTTCAGCATCCGAATCTCTGTCGCTGAGCCATGTCTCTGTGAAACCAAAGATGCAGCAATCTCTAAACTCGCTCTGGGTAGTCCGCTGAAGTCGGATGTAGTCCATTTATTGTCCAGGGAGCAGACATTGGAGAGCAGAATAGACAGAAGAGCTGGCAAACTAGGATTAACTCTTTGCTTAGCACAGACCCCCTCCCGCTTGCCGCGCGTCCGCTTCCTCACACATCGCTTACGGCAGACCCTCCCCCGGCCACTGGCATAAGGCGACGTGTACTGGACAGTTAGAACACACCTCTTTGTATTGGGTTTTTCAGCTTTTACTATTTTATATTAATATCTTTATGCAAAAGTGAGATTTTTTTTCAATAGCTTCCATGTCATGTGACCCGCTGACTCCAAATCAATGCCAAATTGTACTACTACACTGGACACATAAAACACACCTCTTTTTATTGGATTTTAGTTCATTTTTCCATAAAAACATTAATTAAAATTAGAAAAAGCTCTAAAACCCAATGAAAAGAGGTCTGTCCTAACTGTCTAATATAGTCATATTTGGTGGCGATTTGGAGTCAGTGGGTCACATGACATGGAAGCTATTGAAAAAGATGCTAATTCATCCATAAACAATTAATGTAAAATTATAATAAAATAGAAAAAGCTCAAACACCCAACAAAAAGAGGTGCGGCTTATGTGTCCAGCGTAGTAATAATATCTGGTGTAGATTTGGAGTCATTGTGTCACATGACATGAAAGCTATTGAATAAATATTAATCTTCTATAGAAATATTTGTTAAATAAATAAATTTTACACTAGCAGTCAAAATATGTGCGCTGTCTGATACCGTATTTTATACCCTATGTGATATGCATAATTTTCATTAATATGGGCATGTCGGCATGGTCGTATTGAAGCTAACATTTGGTTTGTGTCATTAAACGGTAATTTATTGATGGTCCCTAAGTGAAACCACTGCCATTAAGAGCAGGTGCTCGGAGGTGAGCTAATCAACCTCCTGCAGCCAGCACTGCGTGACACTGTGTAAGCAGACGCTGCTGAGTCACGAGGTAATGTCTGCCGAATATCCAACCTAAAACTAACGTCACCGTGGTGTCAAAATGACAGAACACCCACTCCTTGTCTCTCGGCAGCAGGCATTAACGTTGATCATCAGAGAAAATTAGAGGAGGAGGAGAGAAGAAAGAGGCCCAAGCAGAAAAAAAGAAACCAAGGAGTCCGTGGGTCAGAGGTTGTTTGACTAGAAGACATGAGCATAAACAATATGATCACTGCACGCCATGAGGAAACTATGTGTGCCGTATGCACAACATTTGCCTGCCAGTATGACCGATTGCATTCCACAGATGTTTACACTGCCAAAAATTCTCACGCAGTGGCAAGCAGTGACAGGCAGTTGTTGAGAATAGATGGCGCATAAGTTGCACATTAGCCACGCCACTGGCAAGAAAATTTTGTTGTTCCAAAATTTCTAAAATTCTGGCACGCATGCACACACTTGATACGAAGCTCCACTCACTCTTTCACGACTAATTTCCTAATTGGCATGCAACAATGCGTGTCTCTTCGTGCCAACTCTGCGTGCAAGTGTCAGAGGTGTTTTTCTTTTGTGACTTCATTTGGAAATCATACATCTCCACATGAGCTCCCAAACCCTGGTATAGAGACTAAACTGACTTTGGTAGGTGGTTAAAGCAAGTTACAACCTCCATTTATGTATATAATAAACTGTCAGCATGGTGATGTGACCATGTTGCGTGACATGCAGTACACCTGAATAACTGGTCTGCCTACATATTTTGCATTAATCATCTAGTTAGGCTATCTCTGAAAACACGGCTGTAGAAAATAATGATGAAATAATATGTCATATAATCATGCATTTGATTCCCTCTTAACCCAAAAAGCAACTTAGTTGATAACCCACCCTGATTCTCAGCAGTTGTGTATGGTTAAAATACAAAACAGGGAAGTAGTGTGTAAATCCAGTTTATGAGGGCAGCTTGGGAAAAAAGTATATCCAGGAAGAGCCTCAAATCCAATAGACTTCAATAAAATTCGGATGTTTAGTATATTGTATATAACCATCAGGTGGTGGCACGGTGGTGCAGGGGTTAGCACTGTCGCCTCACAGCAAGAAGTTCCTGGGTTTGATTCCTGGGTAATCCAGGTTGCCTTTCTGTGTGGAATTTGCATGTTTTCCCCATGGGTTTCCTCCGGGTGCTCCGGTTTCCTCCCACAGTCCAAAGATATCCAGATTAGGTCAACTGGCTACTCTAAATTGCCCATAGGTGTGAATGTGAGCATATGTGGCTGTTTGTCTGTGCTGTTTTGTCTGTGTTGCTATCACGGGAGAATCAGCTATATTTGTTTAATGAAACAAAAATACTCCTGGTTCGGTGAAAGTGTGCTCCGAATATTCAGCGGAAATCATTGTTGGCGGATATAAGCCTTTAGCGGCCGTCTATAAAGTGTCGAAGAAAGTAAAAGTGTATAATTAGCCTGCTTAAAAGTTATAAACTGGAATCCATTATAGATTAGTTGGGTTCAACCAGAAGGTGTACATTTTCTGATGTGGTTTCTGTATAGAATGTGTATATTGTGTACGGTGTGTTCTTATAAAAAGGTCACAAAGGTGCATGAATCTTTATAGGGATTAAAATTCAATATCCTTGAAACACTTGACTCTGCTACAACATAACAAGGTGGCATATATATATGAGATAACAGTTTGTCAACTGTTCTCCAGGGTACATACTGAAGATCATATTTTGACAACTTTAACCTTTTCTGAATTTGGTGCATTTTTTTAATGGAAAAAAAATTCTTTACCTTCTGAACGGTTTACTCTATTGCCCTAAAACAAGTATAACAAGTAATCCATGAAAAAATTCCTGAATATTCTGAGAAAGTCAAAGTTGACCAAATGAGATGTGTACTATGTTCTCTAAAGAATGCTTGATCTAAGAATATTTGTTTTGGAGCACCAGAGTAAACTGTTCAGAAGCTATTGAATTTTTTTGCATTAAACAATTTTTCAAAAAATTCAGAGGTAGTCAAAGTTGGCCAAATGAGAGGTGTAGTATGTTCTCTAGACAATGCTTGATTTAGACAAACTTGTTTTGGAGTAAACCCTTCAGAAGCTATTGAATTTTTTCCAATAAAAAATTCCTGAAAATTCAGAGGAAGTCAAAGTTGATCAAATGAGAGATGTAGTATGTTCTCTAGCGGATGCTTCATGGAGGACTACTTGTTTTGGAGTACCAGAGTAAACCGTTTAGAATTGTTTTCATAATAAACATACATCAAAATTCAGGGAAAGTAAAAGTTGACCAAAACAGGAGTGTAGTATATCCTCCACATGTTAGGTGACTTAATCCAGCTTGGTATTCTCCACTGCAATGAACAGTTCAAAGTCTTTTGAAGTATTTAGTAACTGCTATTGAATGTCAAGTAAATTCGCGTTCGAGAAACGACTGACAATATAGATCAGTTTATCTTCCAAATATTAAAATAGATTAATTCCTGACAACTATGTTGTAGCTCATTATTTTAAATGTCAACAACGATAATTTACAAGTATTTCTGTTTTTGCACTTACAGATAGAAAGCTATTGAAGTCAGAAATCCGAATATGCGAATATTAAACCTACTTTACCGCCGTCCTCCCGAGTGAGGCAACATAAAAGCGTTTACCCTATTGTTGAGTGAAAATACTGAAGATGTCACAGCCAACCATGGCAGGACTCCAAGACAGCATAATTGGCAGTGCTCCTGAGGGTTGTGCCAATAGTAAAAATAAATGAATAAATAAATTTAAAAATTCCACACTCAAAATATCAATTATCAAAATGATTTTTTTTTTTTTAATTCAAGTAAGGCGAGTCAAATTAAAAATATTTTTTTGCAGAAAGATTACTTCTCATTAGCACTTCACTTCCCTGGTTTCCGATCTTTTTTTTCTTTAAATCTTTACACGTTAACTGATTTTGGAGTGGGTAGTGCACTGAAAGTTAGCCACGCTCACTCCATTAAAGGTGGAACAGCCTCTGACTTGATGAAGCGAACAGAGTTGAGTGCTCAGCTGCAGAGAAAGTGTAGCATTGTAGTTCAGGGGCGTGTCTAGAGTGTACTGCGGTCAGGGACTTAGAGCACATGTTGTCTACATGCCCACCCCCCATACTCTTTTCTATATTAGCATCATCTTTTCTTGCGTGACCCATGGACGTGAAGTTGGCACTCAGCCTATGTTTCTGATTTTAACAAAACCAGTCTCAATTGTTTGTGCTACGTTTGTACATGATATTTCATAGTACGCACAAGGACCGCTCGCCCGCTTAGGCTACTTTTAATATCTAGGTTCCAGCGCAAGCACGTACAACTACTCAGCATCCGAGCGAGTGAGCGAGCAAGAGAGAGAGAGAGAGCGAGCGAGAGATTCAGGGAGGCTTTGGGCATTACTAGCCGGATTTCCATTAACTTGCTTAATACGCAATTTGAAATTGTGAACTAAAGTTAGAGTAATGGAAACACGTGTATATAGAAAAAAAAACCCTCACAAATATGGCAAAAAAAAAAAAAAAAAACAGTCGCATGATGGTTTTCAGATGATTCGATAAAGCGATAATTCGCAAAACTTAAATGGAAACATTTTTCACATTTAAGTAACATAACATGACGAGAAATGAAAGCGCTATTTCAGGTGTAGTTGGTAAATGCGACGCTCTGCTACCGTAGTCTGGTACCCACCGAGTTTTATGTTCTATGTTTGTTTATGTTTTATGTTGCTGCGCTACTCATTGCGAGTCATAGATTTAATAGTATTTCGTGGTGTCCTTAAAATTTCTTTGCATGGACAAAATGTCAGTTGCTTGATCTGTCAAGCGGTGATCAGCACCACGTTTAGAGTCGGCTCTGTATGCATTCTTCTCAACTTAATATTTAAAAAACGCCATTCTCCGTGTATAGATTAATGTGTGTGATGGAGAATCATTTGAGAAACCCATGACCTGTTTTGCGCGATTTTAATTTCTTTTGTGCATTACTCAATCAACCAATAAATAACTAAATTTAAAAAGCC
>JAQMYM010005519.1:0-10280 GCA_030014255.1 Parauchenoglanis ngamensis | reverse complement strand
CCAATCGCTTCCACTTTGTTATAATACCACTGACAGTTGACTGTGGAATATTTAGTAGCGAGGAAATTTCACGACTGTACTTGTTGCACAGGTGGCATCCTATCACGGTACCATGCTGGAATTCACTGCGCTCCTGAGAGTGACCCACTCTTTCACAAATGTTTGTAGAAGCGGTCTGCATGCCTAGGTGCTTTAAGTTATACACCTGTGGCCATGGAAGTGACTGGATTTAATTATTTCAATGGGTGAGTGAATACTTTTGGCAATATAGTGTGTGTAATATATATATATATATATATATATATATATATATATATATAAAAACAGTCATTTTGAACAGATCACAGGACAAGTCTAAAATAACCATTGGGCCATTGTATTTAGTTAACCCACCTCTTGTTGCATTTAAGCTAGCTGTAACAGGTAGTGTTGTATGCTGCTGAGCTAGAGTTGTGTTGTATGCTCCTGCTGATTTGAAGGACCTTACAAATCTTTTCTCGCAAAACAGGTTACACAGAATCACAGTCGAATATATCCCGAGGGTTAGACAGGTGCTCAGAAGCCAGCTAAATGGTAGGAATAAGATCCAAGCCATCAACATGTACACCCTACCAACCATCTACCTGTTCACATGGTTCACATGTTCTACCTACCCAGCTGGAATACTGAACTGGCCACAGGAGAAAATAGATGCAACTGATGTCAAGACACAGAAACTCCTCACTACGCATACAGGGTTCTACCGGAAGTCCAGCTCCCTGAGACTCTACGAACAATGGGCAGAAGGGGGACAAGGATTAGTGAGTGCCAGAGCCACTATCCAGAATGAAACAAGGAACATCCATGAATACATCAAGAAGATGGCCCCCTAGGATAAACTGATGAAAGACCGTCTCATGTAGCCGAAGAAAAATGATGACAAGGAGGAAGAGAAAGCATTGTGGAAGGCCACGCCCCTCCATGGAATGTGCCACTGGCAGATAGAGGAAGTGGCTCACATCAGGAAATCCTACCAGTGGCTAGAAAAAGCAGGCCTGAAGCACAGCACAGAGGCTCTGATCATGGCAGCACAATAACAGGCCCTAAGCACCAGATCTGTAGTGGCAGGGGTCTACCACATTAGACAAGACCCAAGGTGCAGGCCGTGCAAAGATGCCCCCGAGACTCTCCAGCACATAGTAGCTGGGTGCAAAATGCAATCTGGGACAGCATATACTGAAAGGCATAACCAAGTAGCTGCTGGCTAACCCATCAGACACAGTGGTGGCTGATAAGGAACAGAAAACAGCTGTAGGGATAGATGTGGCAATCCCAGCTGACAGTAACATCAGGAAGAAGGAGCAGGAGATGATCAAGAAGTACAAATCCTGAAGCAACAACTGGAACAGATGTAGAAGGTGAAGTCCAAAGTGGAGCATTAGGGACTGTGTCTCCCAAACTTGGAGAGTGGCTTCAACATATCCCAGGTACCACAACTAAGGTCTCTGGCTATAATCATCATCTCAAAATACTAGCAGTGATTAGCCACATGAGTGTTGGTCAGGTCCAATGTGTGGCATGGTATGGAAGTATGCTGACTGAGCTGAAGCATTGAGGGAGGCCCCATTCAGCAGTGGTAAAGAGAAATAAAGGTGAGCTCAATTCTGGCCCCTTCATGCATGTAAGAGGAGTCCAGCTAACTTTGCAAGTTCAATGGTAGAGATTGTGGTGTGGGAAAGGAGGACTACCCAACCTTGCAAACAACATATATTCACATACCCGATTTTGGCATACTGTTTGCAAAGTAAAAAAAAACCTCAGAGCATCAAGAGAAGATTAACAAATGAGTGACTGACAGGTGAAGGCTGAACTGGCAACAGAATAGATCATAGCTGACATAGCTGGACAATGCAGCAGTGATAGGAAAGGCTACCAAACTAACAAGGGAATCCAACTTGATTGGAGTCTATTGCCACCTTTAGGGGGATCTTTAGTCCTTAAACTATCAAGACAGAAAGATAATCACAGTTTCCACAAGAGCAGCATGTGGTACAGCAATCAAGAGCATTTAATGATGGTTACTTTGTTTACTAATACAGAACCATGCTAAAATAACTCTTCTTGTTGAACCCACCATTTGTAGCATTAGCAAAATCTGTGACCAGTGGGGTTGCAGTAATTGTAGTGGTAGTGTTCACTTCTGAAGTGTTGATTGGTTTCTTGGTTCCTGAACAAATGAGACAAAAAGAGAAACACATTTCCACAACAGTAGCATGTTGCACAACAGCCAGGAACACATTTAACTATGGTTACTTTGATAAGAAAAAAAAAATCATACTCTGCTAACCCACTTATTGTAGTATTAGGAGTAACTTTGACCTGTGGCATCATAGCAGTTTTGGTAATATTGTTTGCTACTGAAGTGATTGTTAGATTCTTGGTCTCTGAAGCTTTCAGACAGAAAGAAAAAGAAACATCTTTTCTGCATGAGTAGCATGTAGTACAGCAATTTATTAACAATAGCTATAACCAGTTGGGCAGTGGTACTTGTGGTAGCCATGTTCACTATTGGTGTCTTTCTAGATATTTTGTTACTAATCCATTAACCCAAAGGGAGAGAAAAACTATAAACTCAAACACTAATAACTATTTTAAAATCATTGTTTTAAAGCAAAAATGAAGCAAACCAAAACACTTAGAACCAAACATTCAGACATCCTTGCTTTTCCTTACCGGGTGTTATAAGTTGGTGTGCTATGGATGATGTGTTCATAACAGCAGTTGTGGGAACTGGAATAGGTTGTGTAGTTATAATTTTTGTTGATGTTGTTGTTGCATTTGTTGTCAAGGCATATGTTACTAAAGAAAAAGACATAGAAAGAGCCAATGAGACCTTCAACTGAGAAAACATTACAATCCCTAGGAATATTATAATATTATGGTATTGTCGCAAGGATCTGGATAGGAAATTATAAGTCTGGCATAAGATCTTCCATGATAAGAGATAAAGATAGATAAAAAAAAAAACACTCTAAAAAGGAAAACTGCATACGTTTGTGCATTTTAGATCAGTACACCAGTAATTAACCAGGTTGTTAGTACACCAGTGGTTTTATTATTTTTCAGAACATTCCAAATTGTTCTATTGGCTATGCTCAGTGTTTGTGCAATGGTTCTGATCAAATGTCCCTTTTTTATTTTTCCTCAAATCAAGAATAGGCATTCAGAACTATTAAATGTTTAAACAATCAATCTAACAGGGCACACCTCAACAACAGGAAACACACGTCAGCCACATGTTCCAATATTTTTTCTCATTTGAAAAATGGGTGGGTTCCAACATAATTGGTTGTCTGTTGTTCTCTCTCTCTCTCTCTCTCTCTCTTTTAAACACCCACGCCTTCTTATTTTACTGAAGTCAGAAACTAGTCATGGATAAAAACCAGTCTAGCAGGTTGTCTAAGTTTTATTCAGGCTATATGAACCATTGTGTTTCAAGCGAATTGCAAGGCATTTTTCACTATAACTAACAACAAAGAATGCCACCTGCTGACGCAATATACAATACATCTTAGATGTTTTCCTCTTTACTAAACACAATGACATGCAACTCAAGCCACAATATACATTTATACAATATAATACATTCAACAAATATAAAAAGAAGGATGACCACTTCCTATAATGGAAACTATTTTAAAAGAGTGACAATATAACATAACCTTGCTTAATAGCACCAAATTAAAATTTTATAGTATGTATAAATGTTGACTTTAGTTTTGTTCTTTTTTCTATATATGCATGTGTTTTTTTTATCTGCCATTTTGATGAATATAATAAAGAAGATAATTTTCCATTAGACTTCATTAGTGTGTTTCTCAATCATGTATTAAAGCTGCTCTGATGTGAACAGAATACATTCACATCAACATCAATATAATACAACTCTAAAATGCTCTAAAATGTGTGGCATGATGGACTGTTGATGTATGATGTTTTGTCTTACCTATGTGAGACAGGAGGAATAGGACAGAGAGTAGAACATGGTCCAGAACCTTCTGTGGCTTGCTATGCAGCACAAAGCTTGTATTCACCATTCTTCTGTAACAGGGGTAGTAAGTGTGAAAAAAATCATATACACTGTAAAAAATTTGAAGTTAAATTTAAAATTTAAAGTTTAAGTTATACAGGTTGTATCATTAGTTGTTTCAACTTGATCCTCTGATTTAAAACAACTTATGTTACATTACCCATTCAAGTAAACACAAATAAACATACAATTACTTACTATTTCAACTCACACTTTAAAGTTAATATACCTTCAGCTATATTCAGTTTGAAAGTGGCATTCCATGCATTCCAACGCATATGACCAATGAATTTTTTGTAAAAGGCATTTTCACTGTGTAGAGCACATAAATAAATTACAGGATACAATTTATTATAATATATTTTATTCTGAAATGTTAAAGATATTAAATAAAGATATTAAGTGAAAATATATATTTGTTTCAGTGGGGTGGCTACTCAAGTATTATTTAAAATAATCCCATATTGAGCAGATACTGAGCTGACCTGAAGTTCCCCAGCAGACTGACCAGTAAATAGAGAGCTTCAAAACACTAACCTCCTGCATCACCACCACAAGCCAAAATTTGGCAGTCTCAGTCTTAGGCCTACTACTATCCACTATTTATATAATTTATGATAACTTATTGAACATGTGACCAGTTCATTTCTGTTTAATACATAAAAAGTAAATGTTCCTAGCAGGGAAAAGTGACTTGTAAAAGGCTATGAGAAGGTAACCTTAAGTAAATATCAAATAATGATAACACAAACACCCCCACATTAACCACATTCCTATCTTAACCACACCTAAAATGGGATAAGCAGCCCTAAAAAATGAGTGGAGAAAATATTACACCCAAGCACCTGTTTTATTAAAACCTATAGTTTAATCTTAAATATAATGTGTACTGTTAATTTAATGTCATTAATTTACATTAGGCTGTGACGAACTGGGCACACACAGACACACACAAAGTAGCCACATTAGCTTTAAAATAATAGGAGGTAAGTCTTCTGTTGTTTCACCCTGTATTTACTGGAAATATTGTATATTTCCATCACATGAACATTGATTGATTGTCATGATTTTCCAGTCTTTTTATAAAGGCTTTATTTACGGGAGCTTTACAATATTAGTCCTTCCCACACATCATTTGAATAGCTTTTTTTACCACTCAAAATTCTTAATTTCAATAACGTTTATCGCCTTGCATAGTTTAATAGGCTACTGAATTAATTCGAAAATAATAGCCAAATTAAAATTTCTATTAGAACAAATCAGTAGCCTATCAGAAAATTGAACACTATAGTCTAAACTGACCGACGGTTGTATAGCTACTTACCAAAAAGCACGGTCATAACTAGATCCTAATATCCACTATAGCACTTACGCATTCGCATTCAGAATTCGCGTAACGTAATATGACTAACCAGCAAGTGCGATTTCGCTGGATTTCATACTAATAGATTCATATGAAATCCATTACAAATGAACACAGAGTATTCGTTTGTATCAGAATGACGTAGGGTAGGCCTAAATAAATGTTGTAGCTAGACGTTAAGTGTTCAGACCTTGATAGTGTAAGGGTGCCTGGTACCTTGTCGTCGGACATCGTCGAGCAGCATATTGGCCAGCGATTATATTGTCACGTGCGAGAGCGGGGTTTTCTCCATCCATGGACGGACGCTGGGTTTCGTCAATAACCCATCGGCTTCCCCCAGCCATCAGGTTCAGCTCGGTATGTGGATTACTTAAATGAAACAACAATGGGCTATATACCGTTTATGTCCTCGAATAAATCGTGCGCCAATGTTGCCTTGTATGTCGGAATTAATTACCCTTCCTTAGGCTGAGGTAGACTGCTTGTATATCCCGCCTCTTTCTCCTGAAACTCTTTCAACCCAACCTGTTACACAAATCAGTCGCTACAAAAAAAAAAAACCCTCATAATGAGTTAAAGTTTTCACTGGGCAAAACCTTCTACGATATATTTTGCACACTGAATATTCAGATGAGAGATAAAAACGCCTTTAGATAAAAACTATTTAGAGAATTTTTTTCAGATTCGAGACACAAACACATTAATAAACTTTGCTTGTGCTCTAAAAAGAGTAAAGCACATGACTTTTGTAACGTCAGCTGGATCCACCCGTATCTGTCATTTATGCACACTGCCCAGCAGTTTTTCACGCTTTGTCAGTCCTGTTACTATTTATAGAATTCTTAATGTAGCCTATAAACAATATTTAACAGTAAAACATTATTACTCTTACAATGTGATACCTGGTTGTATATTAATTGCACATGGTTGTGAATTAGCCTAATGTTTTGTGTTATGTGCAATAACTTTTGGTGTAAAACAACGTGATAGTAAGCTTCACAAGTCTGATATGTTCACAAGTCTGACTGAATTTCATTCACTCAACACAATACAAAGGCTTGCCATTCTGCTTATTTTGAGTTCTTCCATAACATGGCTCAGGAGCGAATCTGGCTATAGTTTTTTACACAATCAAGAGAACTAAATTTTACGAATACGATAATCAATATGTGGCATTGTGAGAGGCCAGACTGCAGGTGGTTAGTTGTAGTGCGTATGTGCTGCGTATGTGCCGAAAGGAATGCAATCAGACCAGTTCAGTTTCACCTAATGAAGTTATTTCTTAAGTTACGGTTCTAAATGTAGGTATTTCAAGATATTATTTTATAGCATAACATACATTAAATAACATAACTATATTTCAAGTACAACAAAATCAAGGTTCTTCAGCTTGTACTTAGTACTTTACTGCCCTAAACATTTCTTGGCCTCCGGGGGAGGGGAGAGGAGTGGGAGGGGATCTACTTGATTCTGCGTGACATTTGTGGCTCTCTGTACAACAAGGGGACAAGGGGAATTTTTAACCATATCTCTTCTTCACAGCTAAAAGACACAGAAGATTTGATTCTTTTGTTTACCATGACATCTTCCATTTAGGCATGCCATAAGTTTATCACTATATTATTGTCAGTATAATATATTCTGTTCCGGAAAACTTTCGATTAATTTCAATTCAAGTTTATTTGTATAGCACATTTAACAACAGACATTGTCATAAAACTTCACAGAAGTATATACATTCTCAATATAAACTTATTACTTATACACACCCATATATACATATATTATTAGTTGAAACTAATTAGATCTTCAGGAACAGGCATGGGCTGAACTTGTCCTAGATTGTACTCTCAAAATAGGCTTCTAAATATGACCACTTGTATAATATACAAATGAATATACAAATAAAGATGTTGCTAGATCTTGAATATACAGATTTATGCTTGTTAGAGGATGCAGAGTCAGATGACGTCCAGACCAAGGGACTTAATATTTTTCATAAATATCATAGAGGCCCTGTGGTGGACTGGCGACCTGCCCAGGGTGTACCCCACCTCTCGCCCGAAGGTGCTGGGATTGGCTTCAGCTTCCCCGCGACCCAGACGGATAAAGCGTTATAGATAATGGATGGATGGAAATATCATAGAAGGTGACATTAACACCATCCTCACACATCTCACTTTTGCTCTCACTTGATGTTTCTGTAAAAACATTTGATTTTTTCCTCACTTCTGAGTGTGGTGATTATTTTCCTTGTTGTGTCATCTATCTATTATTACTCTGTAGTTGCTCAGAAAGCTTCACTTATCTTCTGTATTGCCCCCTTGGTCTCTGTTTCTCTCTGTTTCTCAACATTCTTGTCTGTTTTCCTATCTCCAATTCTCTTACTGTTCATCTCTGTCTCTCTCCCCACCTCTGCCCCCCCCTCACCGCTCTGTCTCTCTGTTCTTGTTCTGATTCTTATTCCCCTAACCTCTGTTTCTATCGGTTTCCTTCCAATTCTCGATCTGTTTTCCTAACCTCTCCCTGCAACATTGGCATTCACTTGTCTCCATCTCTCTGTATCCACCTGATTTTGTCTCTCAACCTTCTTATCTCCAATGGTTCTCTGTGCATCTGTGTCCTTTTTTTGGGGGGGAGACATAGTGCATAGTGCTAGACATAGGTCTGCTAGGTGATGTTTCGTGCAGAACATTATGAGGAAGTTTTGTGGACTTTGACCATTACACACAGGTCCTATGTAGGTCTTTAAATATTTGTAACGTTTGTTGTACATACAGCGACCATCTAATTTTTTTTAATACAGCAACCATCTAATATCATTAGGTTGGGTGCAAGTTGATGTTTTGTTGACTTTATGAATGTTACACACAGGTCCTATGAAGGTTTTGAAATGACATTGCATTTATTACATTCACAAGACATTCAATGTTACTTTCACAATGTTTCCGAGGTCAACTCTTTTACGTTACTTCACTGAAATGTGTTTGATGCACTCTTGTTTGGCAGTCTTGCAATAGGTGTGTGTTTTTTACTGCGTTCACATTTTATTGATATTCGTGTTAATATAATTTGCACTAAACAAATCTAGGTGATTTTTATGAAATTGTCAGTTTTTGGCAGCATGAAACTAGTAGGGAAAACATGCTACCCAAAGAAATGGAACTCATAGATACATAGTACTATAGGAAATTGTGATAGCATGTGTTCGCGTGTGCATGAGCATGCATGTGTGATGCACATTAAAAAATCTTAACTAGAATTTTACACAGCGCAATTTGTAAACTCTGCACCTGGCTCCTCGTGCCATTTCCCCACAAGGCCCTTAACCTTCACTGCTCACTTGTATAAAATAAGACGTTTGTAAGTCGCTCTGGATAAGAGCATCTGCCAAATGACACAAATGTAAATGTAGTTACCTAAATGTATATTTTGACAGAAATGTTAGTGCTAAGATGTTAGTGGTTGGTGAATTTCCTGTAAAATACCAGTTTGGATTTATTATAACTGATGGCTACATAATAAATGTATATATTGTTTAACATTTTATTTAGTTTTAAAGGATAAGCTGACATGTAAGTAAAGTATGTTAATGTTAATTTTTGTTAGCGGTGTTCCAGCTTGCCACCTCTCTCCTCTTGCCATTTCACCACAGTGCCCCTCCCCCACAGTTTCACCTATTTTAACTATTTTACCACCGAGTCGTCATTCCAAAGCCTTGTGATTCTCAAGTTCTGTGAAGGTAGGTGATATAATCAGCCATTTATAAAAAGTAGTGTTCCTTGTCAAGCTAGTCAAGTCAAGCTATCCTACATTTATTTTGTTACTAATATTTCAATATGAATATTTACTATATTGATGCAATGCATAATTACTTAATATTTCGTACCTTATTTTATAGTATATCATGTTGAATATATGTGTATCAAATATGAAACAGGCTATATAAGGTAATTCTACTGGTAATTCCCTCAATCGTCTTTGTGTTGAAATTCATGATACAAACTGCATTATGCCTATCACAAAGCCAAATACACAGATTTGATTATTTATTTAAACTAATTAAAGAGTGAAATGTCATCTTAACATATATAGGGAGGAAATTGAGATGTTTATTTCATGGTTTTGGTGTAATGGCAAAAAAGTTATGTGTTGAAGATGGCATCAGTTTGATTATGGATGGAAATTCAAGTGAAATTGAGCAGTTAGGGGAAGATGATGGTGATTAGGAATGGACCCCTACTACAATGCGTACTGAGGAAAGCTCAGATAGTAGTGATGAAGACTTGCGAGATGAAAGTGTCAACCAGATTAGCGCAGAAGTAGAGGGCACAGCAAGATGAAACTGTAGCCCAGATGAGCACTGAGACAAGCAAAGAGTCAAGGGGCAAAGTGAAAAGGAAAGCGTACAGGTGGAGAAAAGCATAGTTTGAACCTCCAGCTGCTGAATTTGATGAGCGTATTAAAGAAGGCTCAGAAGGCAGGTGTAATTGGACACCATACATGTATTTCAAATAGTTTGTTACTGATGAAATGCTACAGGAAATTGCAGAACAAGCAATCTTGTATAGTGTGCTGAAAAAGGGAAAGACAGTAAACACAACTGCCAAAGAAATTGAGCAGGTTCTGGGTATGTACATGCACATGGGGTTAGTACAGATGCCCAGTGTACAAGCCTACTGGGAGATGGAGACGAAGCTTCCCCCAGTTTGTGATGTTATGTCTCGAGATCGAGTTCTAGTATTGCTGACACTGATTCACTTTCAGGACCACCTCAATGTGTCTGATGATGCAAAGAAAGATAAATTATGGAAACTCAGGCCATGGTTACAAAAACTACGAGAACAA
>JAQMYM010005518.1:0-10285 GCA_030014255.1 Parauchenoglanis ngamensis | reverse complement strand
CGGTGCAAAAATTGCAAGGTGAATGCAACTACCACCCTCTGTGAAAAATGTGATGTACGTCTTTGTTTCACAGAGGAAAGAAATTGCTTCAAAAGTTACCATTACCAAAGGTAAACTTCTAACAACTGCAATGAAAAAAGCCATTTGAGCAAGTTATTGACTTTATGTAACATTCTTTTCTATTTTGGCACAATGTTTTTATATGCTCATGTTTTTAGTTCATTACACCTCTCTAATGTTAATGTTTTTTCAGTGACATGTTCAATTGTACCTCCAACATTGGGCTGATTTATTTTTTTTTTTTTCCAAGAAGCTTGTTGAAGTAAACCAAGAAGTGTTACCATCATTATCCATGTTAAGAATTTGAAAATAAAAAGGAAATTCTGTTTTTAAAAGCAAGAAAGTGTTTACAGAATTACTTTCTAAATATGGAACAAATGTACCTTGTATGCCCAATGTGACGCATATGTGACATTTCAGATCTGGGCCAGTAGGTGGTGCTATTACAAAAAAAACTTCAGAAATGTGTTATATATGATTCATTTGATATAACTTACAACCCCCGTAATTTTCATGAAAGTAGAAATAGGTCTGGGTTCTTAAGGGTTAAAACTGCTTTCTAGAGATTAACATCATGTCTTCACTTTGAATCAAAGACAATCACTACATTCATTTCTCTTATAAGGTTTTCTGTCACAAATTCTGAGGCAAGGGTGTGTGTGTGTGTGTGTGTGTGTGTGTGTGTGTTTTCATTCAGCATCAGCATGATAGAGCCTGTTTTCAGAGCATTCAGTATCAGAATGATAGAGGATGCGTGATTCACAAACTGCACAAGCGCACTTCACTGAAAGCAGTTTGAATTCACGCTGTGTGCATGTGATCATTCAGCATTTGGAGAGGGGGTCCATTAGCCAGGCAGAAGCACTTCCACAGAAAGCAGTTTGATATTATACACTTTGGAAAGCAGCACTTAGGTGTCATGTTTGTGAACTTGAATGCATATCATTTGGCAAGACAAAACAGTAATCGTTATAGCAACCTGGTATATACAGCTTCTGGAGTAAAGAAAATTGCATGAAACATGCTAAAGATAAGCATAGGGTAGGCCTCTCTGGCCATGTTAAGGTATGAGATTCTTGAGATGAGTATGAGATTTACACCTAATGGGCTAGATCAGGCTAACTAACATTTTTCACACTTTATCATTAATTGTAAATTTTTTTTTTATTATAATAAACAGCTTATGAAAGGGAAGGTATCAATAATAGTGTTCATAGAAACACTTCAAAGCCAAATTTGGATATCAAAACTGTCATGCCCTCACCTGCACACTGTGCCTTGAACTCCACTTCCCAAGAGCACTTGCACTCAGACAACATACACTCTGACAACACTCTCTCACAAACACAGCATGCACACCCTGTCACAGACCCTCATGAGCACCCACTCCATGTTTGCCCTAGTGTCCAGTGTGCAGTTGTTCCTCCACTGGTGCTTCTGAGACACTCTTGTGTTTGCTGTGTCTAAGCTGTTTAATGTATTAAACAATTATAGTCCAATACAAATGCTGAAATGGCAAATTCTAAACACAAACAAACAAACAAACAAACAAAAAACAGAATGCTGAAATAAATCACTTTATGTGAATTTTTAACTGAATATAAATTTTTTATACTAGATTCCCTTATCGTGCCGTTCACCACATCTCAAGGGCACTGCTTGTTTAGTATTGCAAAGTCCACATTTGTCAGTGCTGTTGGCGTTGGCAAACTGCTGATGTCAACAACTGCATATTAGCTCTCTGCTTCTGGTTCAAAGGTAAATTGCGGAATATAATAAAATATAATCAATTAAATAATAATGTAACTAATAAAATTAAATCATAAAAACATTTATTGTGTTACAAATCAGATATTTCTCTAAAGCACCTAGACATTCAACTCAAAGATGCATGCGTGTTGACCCATACTCAACTACAGGATGCTCACCACAGTGTTAGTTAAAGTTTGAAACACACAGTGTATTTAATTATTATTTACCCCCTGTTCCACACTTTGTAGTGTTACATCCTGGAATTAAAATGGACATAATTGGCATAACACTATGTTATGAATCTATACAAATTTGTCACATCAAGATCCACCACCACTCCCCAATCCACTCCAGATTCAGTATGGACTTTGCAATTATCTCACTCAATCACTAGCAAACTTGTTACACATTAGGAGCCATTTGTAAAACATTATGTATTTAAGTAGTTCTATTACATTCACTGTTTTAAAGGCTGTGTTTTTTCCTTAAAACTTTATGGTTTTTATGTTTTCTCATTTATTCCACTTTATTAATGATTTGATCTGTTAATAAAGCTTCAATTGCAATACCATTCACACACACACACACACACACACACACACACACACGCACACGCACACACACACACGCGTGCGCACATACAAAGACACACATACCACATTATAAATGAATTAAGAATGCACTTGGCATAGATACATTTTCAACTGCTGAATTTTTAAAAAAATTTTATTCAGGTAAATATTTAGCTTCAAATTTTATTTTTAGCTCTTAAAAAATTACTGAGGCCTGGACCTCGGGTTACCTTATAGCTGGCTATGGCCCTGTTTATGGATTATTCACAACATGACTCAGTTAACATTTGGGACTGGGTTAGGGGGCCCCCCAACATGAGGGGGGCCCGGGGCCCTGGGGTAACTGCCCTGGTGGCTCCCCCAGCAGTATGTGCCTGAGAAGCACATAGACTCAGATTGTATTTGAGTGACCCTGGGTGTGAGGAATGTACTAAATAAAAGATAATTATAAAAAACAGGTAACGCCTAGACCGTTTCAAGTAAGGCTTTTTAGAAACACTTTTCTTGAACCCTTAACCATGACATAGATCTAACCTTGACATACACCTGTCATGCCTGCTGTTTTAAGTTGTCATAACAGTTGATGTCCACTATTATAAGTATTATGTTACCATTAATCAGTAACTGTCAAGATGGTTGTTAGTTGTCACTGATATTGGATTAGGGCTGATCCACAAGATGGATGCGTAGTACTCAGATGCATGCTAGGGGCTTGAGGGTCTGACTCTCCCTGCCAAAGGCCGGTGCAAGACAGGAACTGGGTTATAGTCAAATATGGATTAAAAACTCAGAAAACCCCTGAGATACACCTTGGAGACTTCAACCCTCCCCTGCAACCCACCCCTTCCATGCCAAAGGCTCATATGTCAAGCAGCAATGTGAATGTTGGCAGTGTTTTTATTAGCAGCAGTCTTGGTAGTTTTTCAGCACTGTTTCAATTTAAGTTAGTCACAGTGCTCGGTTCTCCACTACCACCTAAAATAATATCTCAACTAACTATTTAAAATGGATTGATATCACTGGTACCTCAGCCAATGCTGCTAGCTCTCTCAGTTTTTTCTTTTTTTTTCCATAACATATCTGCTACTTCACTTTTGGGCCATTTTCATATACAAAAAGTAACAATTAAATGCCAAGATGTCTGATAAGACTGTTTTATAAATCATAAGTTGTTCATTTGAAAACTATCATCCTTTCATTTCTAAAAATTTAGAAAAAAAAATAACAGACTCCAGACAGACACCTTCTGGTTAATCTGGCTATGTTGTTGTGACCTAAAAATCCAACTTATATATGATAAAAATCCAGCTATATGATGAAATGTTTGTGGACATCTGGCCATTGCATTCATATCTCATTGTATTTTTAGTCATGTTGGAACAGGTTTGGGCCTCGTAGTTTCTGTGAAGGGAAATTGTAAGGCTAAAACAAACAAAGATATCCTGCACAACTATGTGCTTCCAACTTTGTGGCAACAGTTTGGAAAAATAACACATATGGGTGTGATGGTCAAGTCTCCACAAGCTTTTGGTCATATAGTCTATATTATTACAATATACTGTACATATTTGCACTCACATCTGACATGTTATGTCACACCTCAGATGACCAATAGAGGGCACCCTGTAACTAAAGAAAAGTCACTTATGTCTTATTTAGTCAGTCTTGAGTTTGTTTAGTTAAAAATCTTACTTTTCTGTAAACAGTATGCCTACTGAAACTGTCCTTTGTGTTATACTATTTTGTGCCATTTTTATATTACATTTTGGTACTGTGATTCCATCTCCAATAGATTGTCTGCACATCCTCCTTGAGCTTCCATCAGAGGTTATGTCTTTATGTCCAATGGTGAACATATTCAATTTGATAATAATAGGGCTAATGTGCACACTTGAGCTTCATACAATTTTCTAAAAGTGCCTACAACTATTTCCAATCTTGCCCTGATCAATTAACTCTTCCACATTCATGCATAATATTGATCATGCCATTCTTGATCACTGCTCGATAATTTCGAATATATATTTCGAAATATAATCAGCTTACAGTTGATGGATATAATATCAA
Organism: Parauchenoglanis ngamensis; assembly: GCA_030014255.1. Classification (NCBI taxonomy): domain Eukaryota; kingdom Metazoa; phylum Chordata; class Actinopteri; order Siluriformes; family Auchenoglanididae; genus Parauchenoglanis; species Parauchenoglanis ngamensis. Next base: position 5,834 of record JAQMYM010005518.1, on the reverse strand, counting down.
ATTGGAAAATTATCATTATGAAATGGTTCTAAAATTTTTAGCCAAATTTGAAGCCCTGGTAAAATCCTTGATATGTATAAGCAGTTGCACACCAGTGACCACATCACAATAATTTAAATTTGTATTAATGTCTGGATTTTAAACTAATAAAACTGTGACATTATACCCATTTTCTGTTCATAGAATAATCTAATTCAACTAATTGTTGTCTGCTATGTTGCCTAGCAACCAAAGCTTAATATTAATGCACTACTTTTCGAGTGCAAGATTTGTTTATTGCAAATATTACTTATAATAAATAAACTTATTTATTAAACACTGGATTTTATCCAACTGTTCCACTTTTTAAAGTACTAAGCCACCAGGGTTTGCCAAGAGTGTGTGTATAACAGTGATTTTATCAACTAAGTGTGTTCTTAGGAACTACACTATGCATCATGCCATGGGAACCCTTAGCCATGCTAAAATCATTGTAAAGCCTTGTTGCTGGTATAATACTATACCACTGGTTGTAACACAAGCACAAAAACCCAAAGATGTGAGAGAACTAATACAGCCTTTGATAAAGAATAGACTTTCTTCCATTACATTTTATAGATGGTAGAAGTCCAACATGCTTTCAACTCCCTGGAGTTAATGGACTCACCCATTCTGTCTGTTTCATAGCTGAGCCGTAAAAATGACCAAAATACACACCACTATATATATAGCTTCTACTGGGAAATTAATGACACCATCGATTACATCAAGTTGCTGGTGTTTGAACATAACGTTCTGACAACAGGACAAAAGACCAGTGGAGTGGGTCTTTGTATTTACTGTATGTACAATATCTATTAACATTATTATTCTTAAACTCCCCATGGATTTCTCTGTAGTTATGACTTAGATAAATATATTTTTTGGAAATTGAAAGCTGAGGTTCTGTCACTGCCAAGCTGCCACATTTGGGCAAGGCCCTTAAACTCCAACTACCAAATAAACCCATACAAATAACATTTAATTGAACTATTTCAGTATGGGTTCCTGAAGCAATGCAGTCAGCTCAACAACATGGATGATAACAGTGTTGTTGTAAAAGGGCATAGGAATCTTTTTCATTGCACATGAGCAAAAACCAGTGCAGGCATGAATTGCACATGAATGAATTTATAAGAACAGATACAAACACTAACCCTGACCCTAAATACCATACATATGGTTCCTGCAAGTATTTGTCAGTACTGTCTGTTAAATTGGAAGAAAAAAAGATATACATTGTGAGATATAGATTATCACCAGGGTTCAGAGGGTAACTTTAAAAATGTATTCTGTTACAGTTATTAATTACCTGCAAAAAAATGTAGTCAATAACAAAATTAAAGCAATGCAACTGATTACTTTCTGTTACTTTCAGATTACCTCAATACCAAATATGTGGATGATGTCAGCACTTTCTCAGCTAGAGGGCAGAATTTGCATTGTACTGTGATCTTGTTCCCCTTTTCTGATTTAAAGACATGATGGCATTTTCTTTTCACTAGAGACCCTGATAATGAACTGGTGACTGTTAGATTAGCTTTGATTTCACTCAAGACCAGAGTGGTGATGTGAGACTCATGAAGTTCGCACATGTATGTGGTAGTATTGTTATGGGGAAGGATTCCCGAGGTGGTTAGTGGATGGGAACCCTATCCTGTCGGCCCAAAAGAGCCTGATGTAAATGGAACCAAGATGCGTGAATGAATCATATGAGACTATGAAGTGCTTGTGCAACACAACACGGCAATGGTGGGGATTTGAACCAGCACTCTCTGGCGCTTTGGTTTCTTTTAAACCAAAATCTCTAATCTATTTCTTTTAAACCAAAATATCTTTTTTTTTTTTTTTCTTTTCTTTTTTTTTAAGTCAACCTCTCTTCCTCTCCGGCAGCGTGCCGCGCAACAAATCGTGTCCGCGCGCCGAACTGTGCAGCTCGGCGTCTTTTAAGCACGGCTCACAGCTGCGGCGCGTTTCCCCCGATTGCGGCCACGTGATTGTCGCCTAGCGACTGGACCTATATTAGGACCCCGGGTTGGCCGCGGCTCCGCTTGTAAGGTGACTGGCGATGCCACAATGGCTCGCGATGTTACAGTTGGAGGCCATTTGATTGGAAACTGAGTTACCTGTGACTCAGCGGGAGTTGAAGCATTATTAGGTGCAGGTGCTGTTTGTGTAGTAGCCTTTATTTCTTCATTAGCCTTCTTTTTACGACATTCATGTGCCCAATGGCCAGGTTTGAGACAATAATGACATTCACCAGGTTAATTTACGTATGTCTTTGTCCCCTTTTGTTGGTGACATGCGAACAAATTACTCATACCTGTGCCCAAAGATTTGATTACATATGCTCCAGCAGCCTCCATTTCTCGTACACGCATCGAGAATTCCTGTGCCATCATTTCCATTAGACCCTGAGTAGTGAGCCTCAGAGCCTGTGCATGATCTGCGCGCATGTTAGCTAAGCATGTAGTAATATACACGATCGAAGCTTTGCCCTCCGTGCTTAAACCTGCATGTTCCATCCATGCAGCAGTAAAGTGTTGTAAAAAAGCAGAGCAAAATTCATCCGGTCCTTGTTTACAGCCAGTAGCATGCATCAAGTCCCACTGACTTAAATAATGTCTTAACAAAAAGGCACGCAGCTGTTTATAGAATGCCTCGAGATTATCAGGCTGAGAACAGAAATAATGATCCTGTGCCGGCCCATTATTGGAGGGCAACTTATCATTATCTGTATCAAACTATCCACACCATCAATGAGTTCAGCCTCTGAAAATTGATTTCTAAGACATCTCATAAGAATCATTCTAAAGTCAGGCCCAGTTAGCTGTGCATAATGAGTAGCGCGTTTTAAAGCATCCACAAAATCATTCACATTTCTAGGATCAGGTAAACCTTTACAGATCTGCCCTATATCAGAAAGATTAGGCGGGTGAACTTGAACCAGCTTTTCTCCCAGTGCAACGAACAGCAAAGCAGTATTTACCTCCTTCTCTACTGTTTTCTCCGTGTCCTGTAAGTTTGGATAAAGTGACGGACGAGCCCCCAATTGTTAAGATTTATTTCTTATTCTGGTTCAATCTCTTTCAGACCCCGTAACCATCTCTCTCTCTTCCTCTGCGTGACAAGTGCTTGGAGAATGATCTTAACAGACACAGGGTCGTGTTAAACTCAGATAATAAATAACAGATAAGAAACAGATGCTTTGTTTATATGACCGAAAGACAACTGGTACCCTGCTGATCAGTTCATGATAAGATAAGATAAGATAAGTATGGAATGTTCTTTATGATAGCTTAACCTAAACAATTCAATTCTGTCATGTCAAGAGGACCTAAATTATCTGAGTATCACAGGACAGGAAAGAAAGCAGGACACCTCCAAATCTGAGCAAAGGAAAGCCAGAATGACAATCCATGGCAGCAGGCTTAGAGAGGTCAAAGGACAGAATAAAGGGACAAGATTTGTAATCTAACAATTTGCTTTTTTATTTTAAAATTGCACTGAAGTTATAAGGTTTCTTTGAACTGTTGTAAAATATCTGTATTAAAATAATTCCTGTAAAAAAGAGCTTCCATATGTGCTATGTGAAGAATAACAAACTTTGAAGCATGCTGTTATTGGAAAATGATCAATGACTGGGTGTCATATTGCCTGACTCAAAGCATGTCCAAAAGTTTTTAGCTCTTTTTATCACTTATGGTACTTAATAGCAGCGATAAACATACGTTCCCTGACTTCACAATATAGTGGTTAGATGGTTTTCTTTCTTTAATTGCATGTTTTTAAAATCTGTCTGTTACTAGCCTTGAACTACTGTATATGAAACATCCAGCATGCAATTTCTTCTGAACTATAGAAATAACAACATATTAAATTGAGTGCAATTATAAGTAAATTGTGAATAGTTTTGTTGTTCTATGCTGATTAGGCTTATTTGATATTGATTTTTCTTTGCATGTGATTTACAACTAAAAATTTGTGATAAATGTTTTAATCAGCCAGACCCAGTAGCCTAATAAAAGTTAGGGAAAACGAGCATTTCCACCAACTTGAGGTTTAAGAAAGGTATGGGATGGCTTAATAATATTGCTAGATGTGCAGTCAGGAACTGCTGCCTGGCAGTGGCAACTGCGAAAACTCATTTAATAACTTTAATCAGTTGAATCAAGTTTTAAATTTGACGCTTTTATTGGCTTAGTCAATCTTATTAGGCTCTTTCTATTTTTTTTTTACTAATTTTGCCCCACATTTTCAGTGGCATCCCTGATAAATATAGTTAAGTAACATTTTAGAAAATATAAATATATTTAGGAATGCCAGTTTTACAAACCATTTACATTTACAGCATTTGGCAGACACCCTTATCCAGAGCGATATACATAAGTGCTTTGAAGTCTCTATCATTAAATATATTCTGATACTGGCTCATTAGGACCTGGGCTAAGAATGCCATCACACTAAAAACTGTTGGCAAGTAATACAGAAAGTTTCTTTTTTTTTTTTTTAAATATTAAAGTGAAGAATAAATGCTAGTCCAAGTACTTCCGAAAGAGGTAAGTCTTTAGTTGTTGTTTGAATACACCCAGTGACTCAGCTGTTTGGACATCAAGGGGGAGTTCATTCCACCACCTAGATGCCAAAACAGAGAAGAGTTTAGATGCATGTTTTCCTTGCGCCTTGAGAGATGGAGGAACAATTCGAGCAGTGCTGGAGGATCGGAGAGAGCGTGGTGCAGTGCGGAGTGTGATAAGTGCTTTGAGGTAGGAGGGTGCAGGTACATTTTTGGCTTTGTAGGCAGGCATCAGTGTTTTGAATCTGATGCGGGCAGCTATGGGAAGCCAGTGAAGGGAGCGTAACAATGGGGTGGAGTGGGAGAACTTGGGATGGTTGAAAACGAGTTAGTGCAGCTGCATTCTGGATCTGAAACCCAGCTGTAAAGTGGTACATCTGCCTAAAAATGTTTTAATTGCTAAGTGTGCTAGGTCTTAGCTAGCAAGCTAGCAGCTGCCTAGCTAGGACTGTCAAATTAGCTGCATTGCAAATACACCATCACTCACACCATGGCAGTAGACAAAGTTGTAACATTTAAATGCTATTTTTTAAAAAATGGGAAATTTATGCTGTGTTCACATAAATACATTATAGATTTAAAATGCATCAATTTTGCTACATTTATGCCTGGCATCCATACCACTCCAGAGTTTTTGAACCCTCAAAAAGGGAGAGATTTGTATCATAACTCTGGGATTGCATTTTAGTGTGGATGAGGGAAAACGAAGGCTTTTGGAAACGATGGCGCAGACACCCACATTCTCTTCCAGAGAGAATGGGTATTATTAATCATGACATATCCTTCCCTGATTCGTCACGCTCCTATCACGTGATCCTTTTCTGGAAGAAAACAAAAGGCATCAGCCTCAACTACCAGTGGTGAATGCAGCATGGAGAACAAATTACAAGCATTGCAACCTTGTTGCCTCTTGGGCAGTTAAATTCTGCATTTTATAATGCTACAACTGCCTACAGGAAGCAAACTATTATTCGAGCATCCTGCAACTAAACAACCAATTGTAGAGTACAATCTGCTTCTTGTTTATACCGGCACATGCATGCCCAATGTACATGAACAGTCATGTGATCTGCATTTTCAGGTGTTTTAGTATGAACAGAGATTGTTCCTGATACAGAGCTAAAATGCTTGTCTGGATGGAGATCGCGTTTGTTTTAAAATGCAGTTTTAAAACTAAGACCTCTCAATATGGATGTATCCTTAGCCTGCAGAATATAACTGATGAAACTCATCTGGTTTG
>JAQMYM010005517.1:0-10287 GCA_030014255.1 Parauchenoglanis ngamensis | reverse complement strand
CAGTATATGCCATACGTGTTGCTTCATAGTTTTGATGTATTCAGTAATGTTTTATAACGTAGAAAGCAAAAAAAAAAATAAAGAAAGACCTATGAAAAAGAGTAGGTGACCCCAAACTTTTGACCGGTAGTGTATATAAATATGTAATGCACATAGGTACAGTCAGGTACAGGTTTTATGAGTCAGAGCTTATATAAAACTTTTATCTGTCACTCACATCATTCTCCTCACTATCAGAGCTTGAGGTGGACGACACATGTATGGGAATGTTTCTTGGAAAACCCCAACCTGTATGCAGTATCTTTTCTGGGCTTTTTCTTGTCTGCACGACACATCGCATTTACTGTTTATTTTGCAGATTTCATTTACGATTTTAGTTATTAGGAGGACGTCCCATGTGGATGGGTCCTCAATCCTCCGAATAAGCGTAAAAGCCATTCTGCAACAAATAAAATGTATATACGAATGTATCATTTCACACAGCATACAATAACTAGGCCAGTTAAGTGCAATAACAGCAGGTTTGTGTGAGAAAGTATATAGCATATCTAAACTCTCTCTGTCATTCGGGCATAAATTTGCCACAAACACATCTGACGCATCGAAACAGACAGTCGTGGGTCTTTCTCATGAGTGTGTACATATAGAGAGCTCCCCTGGCTGCTTGCAGATAAGAGGTGACGTGAACACGGGGCTATATAATCCACTGAATTTACCGAGATGTGCATTTCATTCACCGACTTCTGTTGAATATCTGTTATTTGCAGGTGAAGGCTTCATCAAATACAGTCGTCTCTTTTGAATGTGCCAGGAACCAACGCTTCTGTCAGTGACGTGCTATATGTTTTGAAGATGACCATATAAGGCATTTCCAGACATATCAGCAAGCTCAATCATTGGCTAATGGGTCTGTATGAGAGTGTAGTTTATTATTATTATTATTATTATTGTTGTTAAGTACTATAACCAATTTAAATGATTAATTATATGTTTGTTTTTCTGAGTTTACAGGGAGGACATTGGCATAAACCTGAGTAAGGAGGCTGTGAGGTCAGAAGTCTTGAAAGGCTCTTACGAAAGGTACACAATTTCTTCATGTTCCTTGCAATGCCTGATATAATTACCAGCAGTAAGCTTCCGTAAGGTGGGGAAAAAATTCTCCATTTCTCCAATTCTCCATCTCATTGCTCCACACGTTCCTTGATCCTGATTCATCGTGCCCACTTCCTAAGACCAGTCGGTGGTGAATTCTGCTCGTTCAAGTGAATGTCATGATGATCAGATGTTCCCAAGCTGTAGTCCTGAAGAAAGCAATGAAAGAATGGACATTCTGGGTACAGATCAATTTATTTATGAGGTCCCTCATGAATGTATCAACCCTGATAAAGTCTGTAGTTCATGTTTTACTCCGAATTAAAAAATTTGGAGCACCCCTTTTCCCAGGGTCAGAAATAACTTCAGTACCGTCTGTACCACCCTGTAAGACACAACATGTCAGCATGTGCCTTGGAAGACATCTTAAAGCTTTTAAATATCCTATTACCACGTAACAACCTTCTCCCACAGTCTCTCCACCTTTTTTAAGAAATCTTTAATGCATGAAATTATTTTGTGAAGAATGCAATGCCTATCTGCCGAAAGGAACCCGAGAGTGTCCCGACTGCTATGGAATTATTAGCCCGTGTTTGTCCAATCAAATTAGAGACATTTTAGAGAGAGGATCTGTTATTCAAAAGGCGCACAGGTCGAGTGATGTTTGCAGAGCTGAGATGTATAACACTCTCCCTCTTGAAAAGATGATGTATCTCTTCTGTGGAACTGTGATGGTCTCAGAGAGATTAATTCCTCATCTTATTCTCTGTGGCCAATTAGATGTGTAATAAATGAACTCCTAGCCATTTCAAAATATTCTTTGAGCAGGAGTTTGGTTTGCAAGGGGAAAACCTGACGTGTCTTTCTACCTTAAGCAGTTTGTGGATGATATTGAATAAATCAGCACACGTGGGGATAAATGGAGAGACCCAAAAACTAATACAGGAAGGGTGTCAAAAGTCTTCTCTATACTTTGCTCAGGTGATGCTGTAGCTTTATGCATGTTTTGAGGGATACATCAGTTCAATGGTGCGAATGCCTGAATAAGGGACAAACTGTGGAAAGGGGAAAAGGGCTCACAAGAGTCTATACAGATGTTGAGGCTGAGCCAAGAACCAGTGATCGTCTTGTATAGTGTGGTGAGAGGGTGATTAAGGATGGGCTTGACCATGAATTTGGAGTAAAGGCCCTCATATCACTTGTTCTGTTGAATGGCTTTAATTTAGTTAACAGTTTACCTGTTGACTATGTGCATTGTGTAATGTTAGGAGTGATAAAACAGTTGCTGGACCTTTTGATTCCTCAGCAAGCATCACAATAGTCCTTGGAATATAGACACCTATAAAGACCAAGTTCACCAGAGGTTGCTATCTATAAAACTATAAAAGATGTACCGAGGGTGCCGAGGACTGTGAGAGAGGTAGATACTTGGAAGGCAGCAGAGTGCCAGAGTTGGCTGCTCTTTTACAGTGTACCTGTACGAGATTTTGAAACAGTGGATCCTGTTAGTGGCTGCAGGCCTTTTGTTTCTTAAAGAGAATGTTTATGAACGTGACTTAGCAAAGGCAATTATGCGCAAGCTGCCAGCGACGCATGTCTTGCGCCACATGTCCTTCAATGTTCACCAACTAACCCATTTGTTCTCATTTGTCAGAATGCATGGACCCCTGTGGTGCACATCTGCATTTTGTTTTGAAGGTCACAATCAGACACTCAAAAACAAAAATGGTGCCATGGAACTAATTACATACCAACACAAAATACACATCAGTTCATCACTCTCCAGTCCAAACCTACATATCTTCAGCTCTCTCAAGCTACATCCAGTTCAGATATCACACACAGTTGAGAGGCTAGTTAATGACTGGGTAAATGGCTACCCTTTGTGACAAAAGAAAAACAGCTGGATGACATTGCGTTGCTGGGTTGTCAAGCTGAAAAAAAGAAGAAAAAAACGTTCTGTTCCCATTGTATGCTTTATCTGCTGTAGACGAACTTGCCACTGTTGAAGTCTATGAGAGAGCAATTGTCAGGGGAAAGGTTTTCACAAGTAAAAATTATAGAAAACAGCTACACCATTGAGCTAAGAAATTGCTGCATTGGTGCGCTAAAATCTATTGATAATATCACCAAAACAAAGCAAATACAAAGTTATTTCAAATTCAGGTGTTTCACACTGAAGCTAGATTTACCTTTTGTATCACTGCTTCATATAAAGGTTGCTGTATGGACAGAAAAACAAACAGCTGCCAAACTCTCCGACATAGTCAGAAAAGTTATTTACATAGGGCAATGCAACAGAAAGATGTGTTATATGTCATTACAAGCAAACAGTATTGAGATTGATCAGTGTATATTAACTCACAAATATGAGAATAGCCACTTTTAAGCAATTCCTAATAGCATCACTGCAAACATGTTTCACACATTTCGATCTCTGAAATCAAAATGTACAGTTAACAGTAAGGTCAGTAAATTCTTTTAGTCCTTCAGGGACAAATATCTTTAATTGTAATGAATAAATAATGTTTGTTAAATGCCATGTCTTTAATATCTGTATAACAATAGCCTAGAGGATTTTATTTCATATTTCATTTATTTCAAGTACATTACAATTCATTTATTTTATATTTTATGTTTGACCTTTGCTGCATCTGTTTGATTGGGAAAAATGTTCAATATTTTTTTTAAACATATTGTGATCACGCATCAAACCTTCAACTGTAACTTCTATAACCATAAGCCTTGCATTCTGTATCTAAAGCAATGTTCAGCTTTTTGTTTGCCGTGTGTGAATGTGTGTGAATGCACCGTGTGGGTGTGTGTTTGTGTGGATATATTTTGTGCAGGCAAAATTAAAAGTTGAAGATCATACCTCAGGTTTTAATTTAATGTAAATTTAATGCCAAATATTACTAAACCGGCCTACTACACCTACATATAACTGAGTTTACTGAGAAGTCTTAGGTAGGCATAGGCTATACTACTTGTGGTGCTTTGATGGTGGAATGACCTACCAGGTACTGTTCATTCCACCGACAGCTTTAGTGTAGTTTAGTGTAATTTAAGAAACATTTAAAAACCCACCTTTTTCCATATCATCTGCCTAATTATGCATTTCAATTCAGTCATATGATCATTAATTTTTCATATAGTTTATGTTGTTTCTTTAATTCAGTGTTGTTATTATTGTTACTATTACTATTGTTGCTATTATTAATAAGAAAATTATTGACTGTTGTTGGATTATTTTTGCTAGATTTTTTTCTTGGAAAAGGGCATTTTTATAACCCTGCATGGTATTTTCTTAGTTAAACAATAAAAATTCCTGTTACACTTGTTTAATATTCTGAATTTTTCATGCAGGTGAGTGTATTCAGGTAACACGGTTGAACAAATGTTGTGGAACTAAAATAAGTATATTTTTCCAAACCTTAAATGGACAATTTGTGGAAACAGATGTTTCAAGCATGAGTTAAAAAAAAAAAAAAGCTGATTATTTTTTGTATTAAAGTAGTTTAATATTTTAATGAATGAAAATTGCAGTTTTCTATGTGCTGTAGATTTTGTATGTATTTATCTGAAACACGCAAGGATGTTGTTGTGAAGTACACTTTACCTGTGTTTGGAATGTCTTTTACCTTTACTTTACGTACACTGTACTGGCTCCCAGTCGAGTTTCACATTGATTATAAAATACCTCTATTGACCTATAAAGCATTATATGGTCTCCCTCCACATTTTCTTAGCAAACTAACAGTCTTTTATGATCCAAAAGGACCATAATTAGATCAAGGATCATACTTGGATCAAATGGCAGGCTGTTTGTTGGTACCTAGAATAGTGAAGGCAGATCTTTCTCTTACAAAGCCCCTCAGTTATGGAACAGCCTTCCAACTAGTGTTAGGGACTCAGACACAGTCTCTTTGTTTTAATCTAGGTTGAAAACATATTTATTTATTCAAGCCTTTTGTTAATAGATTTTTTTTTCTTAGGTAAAGGAGCAGATCTGGAGGGTTCATGGACATAGAAGGTTTGTTAAACGGGAATGTTTGGAAGCTGTGACCAAGTCTAAAAGCATTACATGACAATGAGCATGCCTAATAATCTGTGTTCACTCTGCAGCCTCCTTCTCTGTCTCTCTCTCTCTCTCTCTCTCTCTCTCTCTCTCTCTCTGTGTGTGTCTGTGTGTGTATGCACTGAGTGGTGGGAACACATGCAGAGCTCTCTGGCATTATGCCAATTTTCTGTTTATCTTTTTTCTTTCCTCTACTGAAATTAAACAGGCAAAGTATAAAGTAAGGTACACAAGCTGTAAACAGCTGAAAGTAGGAGAGAGTGAGCAGGACACCATGGCCTCTGGGGCTGGTGAGGAGACGCTATCTCTTCAGCATGGCATCAGGTGGGCACCGGACAATGGAGCAATGGACCTTCTCTTAGCGGTGAAAGAACAGGTTAGGTGTGGGATCATCTACTCTACCTCCCGAATGAACAAAGCAGTGGTGGTATTCCTAAGATAACAAAGCCTCATCAATAAGCTGATCAGTACAGGAGCTACAAGAAGGGAACACCTCACAGGCAAGGAGAAGCCAGCAGTCAACTCATATAAGCCAGTACAGACTGTTTAGAACACACCAAGCAACTGTACAGCACAGCACAGATTAAGCCTTATTTAGAGTTGACAAAAAGAAAAAAGAACATCTCACTGACAAACTGCTTCCCAGACACAGAAATTTGAAAAATAAAATGAAAACCTGAAAGTGCTCTCAGTGCACAGAAACTTTAGATTAAGAAAATGGACATCATGTGCTTCCCATGCCTTCATGGGTTTCCTCCAGGTGCTCTGGTTTCCTCCCACAGTCCAAAGACATGCAAATTAGGCAAATGGGATTCTCTAAATTGCCCATAGGTGTGAATGTGAGTGCGAATGGGTGTTTGTCTCCATGTTAGCCCTGTGATAGATTGGCGATCTGCTCAGGGTGTACCCCACCTCTCATCTCAGTCTGCTGGGATTGGCTCCAGCTTCCCCATGAGCCTTCATGGATAAACAGTTTAGAAAATGGATGGATGGATGGATGGATGGATGGATGGATGGACATCAAGCTGCAAGAAAGGCTTTACTATAAACAGGAGGACTGTGGACTTTGATACAGATTTATGGATTCTAAGGTAATTAAGACTGAAAGGCGGTTGGGATTTCTGCGGTCGAGGGTGTGGGTTTGGGCAGGGGGTCTGATGGAGTTCTTTTTAAAAAATGCAAATATGCTAAAATGATGCATTAAAGCCATCTTTAAAAAGTAAAATCTCTCTCTCTCCCTCTCTCTCTTTCTCTCTCTCTGTTGAGCTACACATGCTACTCCTCAGATACCAGTGATCCTGACCCTTCTGTCCTCTGGACCTGCCTGATCCATCTTGATGTCCTACTTCTGTTTGGAGTGCTTATCACCTGAAAACTACTCACTGCTGCTGAGGATGGCCCCATATGAACAGCCTAAAGATCAATGAGATTACTGTTGATGGTGCCACTTACTGTAGAAACCATGATAATGACTCAAGACTGCAAATGCTACAAACAGATTTGCACTCAGGTCTCCATCATTGAACGGTTAATAACTTCAGTTTGATACAAAAGACTTCAAGCTAAAACTTTAATGAATTCATAAATGACTCTGATGCTCAGACTCATCAGTTGCTCCTAGAAACCAAGTTCCTAGTTACACAAATGCCCTTTTTGACTCTATAGTACACAATTATAGAAGGGAAATGAATTATAATGGCACTATCTGGTGTCAACCAGATGAGGCTGAGTTTCCTTTTGAGCCCGGTTCCTCTGAAGGTTATGTCCTCTTCATGTCTTCTCATGGAGTTTTTCCTCACCACCGTCGCCTCTAACTTTCTCTTTAAGCATAAATTTATATATTATATTATTTAGCATATGTAGCATATTATTTATATAAATTTAGTGTAAACTTGATGCCATTGCACACTACTTTTTGTAAACACAGAATTGTTAAAAAGTTTCCATTACTCTCCCCCCCATTCATCTCGCGCTCTCGCTCTTGCCCCCTGGAGGACTGGAGCCAAGCACCATTTCAAACACTTCATTGTTGTTACATTTGGCTGCTCAATTAATTTGAAAGGACTTTACACTGCTTAGCCCCTCTTTATCCTTTGGGTATTATACATTCATTATATATTCATATTCCTCTTTGTGGTCTCTCTTCTGGCTTTCAGACACCCACACACAAAATGCAAAACTGCTTTGTACCACTTCCTGTGTCTTATCTTAAATTCTGTGCAAACAAAATAAAAAATTCAAAGACACTGTTAAAGTATAAAACCCTCTTTTTCAGTTCACTGATGCAAATACTAAGCTATGGTGGAAAATAGCTATATTATTATCTAATAGTTTTAGCTATCCAGCAAGTGGATTTTTATAATTGGTTAAAGGTATAATTAAACGGTCATTAAAGTAGCAATAACTAAATACTTGGGAAAGTAAAATGCAATATAGCACCTGTTTTATAACGTGTGTGTAATGGCTATGGCTGTCCTTCAAGAAAAAAAATAGAAAAAATAATTAAAACATATTGCAAAATTTCTATAATACATCATTTTCTAAAACGAAAGCGAGTTATATATGCCCACATTTCAGGTCACAAAAAACAGAAAAGCTGTGTGATATGTGAAGGAGACCCTGTCAGAATTCTAACAGAAGCCTAACATGGAAAGGCTTCAGACAGCTTCAGGACTGAGGAAAAGTAGATTTGGTGGCTGTTAATAGGTGCAAAACAACAGGGAACAAGTGGACAAGTGTTGCAAACATGGTGAGAAATTGATTTCTGAAATGCATTTCTAAACAAACTGCCTCTAAAACAGACGAGCAAAGACACACGGCAGTGTTTCTGACCACAAAACTTCCTCCATCAACTGTCACAGAATGATGTCCTAATCGTGTGCTGAGGTAATGAATAGGGCCATGTGCTAACATCACCACACTGACGTGCAATGATACAATTTAGCACCTTTTTGTTTTGTTTTGTTTTTATGAGCGTGTGTGAGTACAAATCCCATAGAATCCCTGTGGGGCCTTAACAGCTCAGCTAAATGCTTCAATTTGGATCCCACTTACTTTTGAATTAATTTAGAATAAAAATGAATGTGTGTAAATGAATTGTGCAGACACAGATACAGACAGTAAGCAATCTGATTTATTAATGATACTTGTGGACTCCATGGCGCTCCCATGGTTGGAAAATAAAAAAACAGTGAAAACTCTCATGCGTGCCCTGACAGTGGCAAAACCTTATGAAATTCCCGCTAGAGTGCCCCTGCGGTATATGAAATGTGATGCCATGTAATCTAGGGTGCCTCTACAGTAGATAAAAGTTGAAAAGTGCGCTCTAGGTTGCCCTTACAGTGGAAAAATGTGATGAAGTGCCCATTCAGGTGCCCCTAGGGTGGATTAGTTGCAATGACTTGCCCTCTAAGATGCCCTGGCAGTAGATAATTCATGATAAAATGCCTTTTATTAAACTGCCTTTCTGGAAGATAAAATGTGATAAAGTTCTTTCTAGGATGCCCTTATGATAGATAATATGGGATAAAGTGCCCTCTAGGATGCCCCACTGTAGATAGAAATTGAAAAATCAACCTCTAAGATTCCCCTATGGTGGATAAAATGTGATGAATTGCCCTCTAGGGTGCCCTTACAGTATACAAAAATTGATAAAATGCCCTCTAGGGTGCCCATATGATGGATAAAACATGATGAAGTGCCCTAATGACTACCCTTCAAATAGTAACAATGTGCTGAAATGCCCTCTAGGTGCTACTGCCCTTCAGGCAGCCTGAGTCCACCCCTGCTCCACTTTATCTAATGTTTAAGCTGTTCAGAAATGTGCATTTTAAAAGTCATGAAGAGGTATAATTACATGGTCCAAAAGCAGTAACATGCCTAATCAACTCGGCTAAATTTACCTTCGATTATTTTTCAAATTAAATGTGGTCACATTGAGAAAAAAAAATTACTGACGTTCAAAATAAAGCATAAAAAAAAATCATACCTGTTTCTGAATAATTGGCACCAATCAGGCAGAACATGATGTTATGGGCTGCTCAATTAGCTAAAGTGTGTGATTGCATTTCTTATTACTTTTGTCATTTGTATGAAATGTTAAAAAAAAATAACGTAGAATTCCTATATATAAGGTTTTATCGAGTTATGCTCTACCGTCATCTGATATTTATAAAAAAACATTTTTAAAAATACAGGAAGCCTTTGTAACTCTTTCCAAGTGTAAAACGATTGAAAATAGGCAAGTGGAATGTTTTTCGCATACATCTAATGGTATTGGAATGAAAGCAGCAAACTACAGACGCTGAAACTGTTTATTGACGTGTTCATCTGTTCTCGAGTGACTGTCGATACGCTTTCTTCTGAACGCTGTAACTGCACACACTTTGCGTTTCAACAGAACAGAAGTCGATGCCGTGTTTCGCCGTGCCTCCGGCTCTCGTATGGAGTCAAACAACAATCTGGACTTCATCTTTTAAGAGAAGCGATACAGACTAGGGAGGCTTTTGTGTCCCACTGATATTACAGCTCATCATGCACATTAATAAGAACTTGTATACCTGCGCATTAATGAAATCATATCAGCTGATCATGTGGCAGCAGCGCAATGCATAAATTATGCAGATACAGGTCAAGAGCTTGAGTTAACGTCCACATCAAACATCAGAATGGGGTCAGATGGGACGTCGGAGACTGTGACAGATGGGCTAGTTTGAGCATTTCAGAAACTGCTACAGTAACTCAAATAATCCCTCTTTACATCCATAATGAGCAGAAAAGCATCTCAGAATGCACAACACATCAAACCTAGAGGTGGACACACTTTAACGCCACATCAGGTTCCAAAAAAAGTTCAGGAAGCTGAGATTACAATGCAGTCACCTAAACTGAAAAAAGACCAGGGAATGTTTTGTTGTTGTTGTTTTTCAATGATGCTGCGACATCATCGGCCCATCATTATTCATTAAATCACGCTATTTTTGCATTATCGTGCCAATCCATTTAACAGCTCCTGCTTAAAACATCCTTTTCCATGACAGGTGTCGTGGAGAATAATTTGGAGACTCAGGCTTTGTTTCCAGAAGTTTACGACTTTTATTCGGTGATTAAATATCAGT
>JAQMYM010005516.1:0-10289 GCA_030014255.1 Parauchenoglanis ngamensis | reverse complement strand
TTGGCTCCAGCTTCCCCGCGACCCAGACGGATAAAGCGGTATAGATAATGGATGGATGGATAATAATAATAATAATACTTAGAGTTTTAAAATGTTATTATGCTGTTTTCGCTTTCTTTGCCACTACTATTATGGAAAATTACAAAAGTACAATATTTTAACTATTTAATGTCAATTCAATCTGGAGTAGGGAAAGCGGAAAATAAAGTATTCCCCTGTAAAATGTATACATTTTGTACAAAACAGTATAAGACTGTAAAGGGTTAGGGTTAAGGGTTAGGTAATAACAGTACTACACTGTAAATGTTGAGTCTAGTAGAAGTCCTGTAAAATTACAGTAAATGACTGGCAACCCATATGCCAGTATTTTGCTGTAAATTAACAGTGAAAAGTTTTACAGTGTAGGAGGCAGCAACATTACCTGCTGCACAACTGTACCATATATGTTAGAGCCAAACTACAAGGCTAGACATGTTAGGTTCTAATAAAAGTTTTAAAGTTAAAATAAATGTTCTTGCATGTTTGTTGCCGCCGATGTACCCTACTGATACAGAAAATCTCCCTTTTTCTGAGGTTGCAAAAAGCTTATGCTAATTAGTTCCATTTTGTACTAAGTGTCCTTAAGTACTTAATGGATTATCTTAAGGCTCCATATCTGTGCAGACTCAAGCATTCCTTGGGGGTATAACACTAGAGTACTGCAAATTTAGTTGGATATAAGCCAATCTTCATTTTCTTCTTGTTCATTTGCTAGTTTGTGTCAATAAATGATTGGGCACGTGCAGCCCGTGTGGAGACATAAAAGGCATATACAGTACCATTTCTTACAGTCTTCCCTCACCAGGTTAGAACTTTTTTTGTTTACTTCACCAAACTACTAATTTATTACAAAAATTTTAAAAATAATAGTTTAGCCATAACAAATAAAAATAACACAATCGTGGCTAGGTTGACTCAGTAGATGAATGACATGACTATGCACAGACCACACTGTAATAAGTTAATGTCTTTTTACTGATTAAGTACTAATTAAATACCAGACTCACCTAATCTGTTGCCATTTTAGAGATAAGACGGCCACAAAAGCACACAAGGAGATAGAAAACAAGTCGTTTGTTGTAAGCCAGCCAGTTATTTAATAATTCATGTAAAATCTATCAATAAAATCTAATCTTGCATCATTAGGAAAATGATACTCTGCATACAGTTTACTGCTTTAAGGGAATGAGTGTATTTTATTTAAAGAAAATTTATAGCAAAAACAAACAAACAAACAAAAAAACTATATATACATATTAATCACCAGACTTTTGAAAAACATTTTACTCACTTACAGTACCAGAAATATTAAGCCTAAAAGGCTGAGGTCAGAGGTTTACATACTGTCATCATGGACATGAATATCAGAGCAGTATGCGGCTTTCAATGATTTATTTTAACTGCTCTTTACTGGGGAAGATTAATTATACAACAAACATCTTTAATAGAAAAAAAAGGATTTTGTGCACAAGTTATTTTGGGTTTTCTGAAATTAACACAGGATCAAAATTATATATACAGGGTCAAAAAACCACATATACTCACTTAGAGTATTAATTCAGTGGTGTTTTTAATTGTAATTGTTTGACATATACAAGTTAATGGGAGGTGTAGCAACTTTGCCAAGGTCTGGAAGAAGACCTAAACTGTCACCTTCAGCTGAGAAGAAATTTGTTCCGATGGTTAGGAACAACCCAGAAACCATCAAGTCACAGGCCTTCCATGAATTGGAAACTGCGGGAAGACTGTATACAGTTGAGAGACTTTTACATTTCAACAGACCAAGGGGCTTCCATCCAAGAAAGAAGCCCCTGCTCCACAATCAACACCTTCAAGCTAGACTATAGTTTGCACCTGACCACATGGCCAAAGAAAAAGCCTTCTCCAGGAACGTTTTATGGTCAGATGAAACAAAGATTGAGTTGTTTTGGCCACAATAACCAGAGGTACAGATAAATACTGTGCCAACCATTAAGCATGGTGGTGATTGCATCATGTGGAAGCAAAATGGTTGCATGCATGTATGCAGTGGTCTCTTTGGCCCCCACAAATGGTGTTAATTTTTGTGCTAGTGTCCATCATACTCCATTTCCAGGAATGGCTGTCTTTCTTCTTTTAGTTATAGTCACACCACCTTTCAAAGGCTCAAAGAACATACATGGAGGTACCAACACTGCAACAATACTTACACTAGTAACAGAAGCTATGTGGCCTATAACTGATGCGTGGACACAGTCCCACCACAGTGTCGCATAACTCAGCTGCCAGGGCTTAGGAGACATGGCAAGAGGTGCAAGGGGAACCGGCAATGAGGATGTGGTCGGGAGTCTGCTGCAGGCTAAAGGCTAAGCCTAGCCAACTGGCTTTCCTGTCAATACTATAGGCCAACGTACACTCTCTAGAAAATAAACTGGACTACCTGAGACTCCAATTTACACCCAATCTGAAATGAGAAACTTTTTTTTGTTTATTTTCATGGAAATGTGGCACCAGAACAATGCCCCCAACTCACCTATTCAGCTACAAGGGCTAACATTGTTCCATGCAGATAGAGACATTATAACCTTCAGTAAGACCCATGGTGGCAGGGTCTGTGTTTATATAAACAACGACCCTTTGGTAGTTGCGACTCACTGCTCACCACAGCTGGAGTTTTTAGTGCTGAAATGTCGGCTGTTTTAGTTTCTGAGGGAATTAACTGCTATTACTGTTGTAGCATTGTAAACCCCCCCCGCAGCGCTATTGCTAATCAAGCACTTTGAGATTTGTGCAATGCCATCAGTTATCAGCAAATGGGCCACCCTGACAGTTTTTTCATTATTGCTGGTGATTTCGACCATGCCAACTTAAAGTTTATGGCACCAAAGTTTTACAAGGATGTTAACTGCCACAAGGGGAGACAACATGTTGGACTTATTTTACATTAATATCAAAGACTCACACAAGGCCTTTCCCACCCCTACCTGGGATACACAGGCCACCTCTGTGTCATGCTGCTCCCAGCATACAGGCCACTGCTGAAACAACCCAGGCCAGTACAAAGAACCATCAGAATCTGGCCTGAACGAGCCACCTCAGCACTGAATGACTGCTTTGTGAGTACAGACTGGAACATGTCTAAGCATATTCCTCTGTTTAGAGGAATACACTGACCCTCTGCTTGGGTACATATAAAAGTGAACTGAAGATGTCACTGCTGTAAAAACCATCACCATATGTGCCGACCAGAAGCCATTGCTGATGGCTGAGGTCCTTGCCCTGCTGAGAGCAAGCGATGCTGCCTTCAGGTCAGGAGACAAATGGGCTCTCAGATCAGCATGGGCTGAACTTTCCAAGTCCATCAGGAAAGCTAAATTTCAGTATGCATAGAAGATCAACAACAATTCTGTGATTCTAAAGACCCCAAATGCATGTGGCAGGGGATCCAGGCTTTAACAGACTATAAGATCACACCACAGGCCAACAGCACTGACACTCACCTCCCTGGCACCTCCCACAATGATGCCATCTCCTATTCCCTGCATGCTGTACCATCTCACATGAACACCAGAAACATGTACATCGGAATGCTGTTCATAGACCTCAGCTCAGCATAAAACATGATCATCCCCAGCAGCCGGTGAAAAAAAAACCCGCTGGGCCTTGACACCCCCCTCTGCAGTTGGATTCTGGATTTTCTGACAGAGAGACCAGTCAGTGTGTATTGGCAGCAGATCATCAAACACCATCATGCTGAGCACAGGTGCCCCCCAAGGCTGTGTGATGAGCCCACTGCTGTTCACACTGCTCATCCATGACTGCACTGCCAAGTCTGAGTCCAACATCATCATCAAGTTTGCGGATGACACAACCATAGTGGGCCCCATCAGCAACAATAATGAGACATCCTATAGAGAAGAGGTCGAACAGCTCGTAAGATGGTGCAGTGAAAACAATCTGTCTCTATATGTTAAGACAAAGAGAACCTTGTTGACATCAGAAGAACGTTGGCTGACCACTCCCCGCTACTCATAATTGGCTCTGCCATGGGGATAGAAGCACCAAGTTTCTTGGTGGGCACATCTCTGATAACCTCACCTGGACAATCAACACCAACTCTGCTGTCAAGAAGGCACAACAATGCCTGCACCTCATGAGGAGACTGAAGCAACCCAGCCTGCCACAACCCATCCTCACCATCTTCTGAAGAGGAACTGTTGAAAGTGTCCTGACCAGCTGCATCAATTAATGGTTTGGGAACTGCAAAGCCCAAAAGCACAAGACCCTTCAGTGCATAGTGAGGTCAGCTGAGAGAATCATAGTGGACTCCCTTCCCTTGATCCAGGACATCTCTCAGACACACTGTCTGCTCAGAGCCTCCACCATCGTGAAGGACATGTCCTACCCGTTTCTCATTGTATAACCCCCTGTCAGCATTAGGACCAGCATAGGACCAGCACAGCCAGGTTCTGCAACAGCTTCTTCCCCCAAGCTCTCAGACTTCTGAACTCGCAGATGCCATCCAGCACCACATCCTCATAACATCCCACAGAATGGATGGAAAAATGAAAAACCTCAGAATTCATCAGCATAACCTCAAATTATCAGCTAGATGGTTGAAACTTGTACATATTTGGCTGGTTTCAGCAGGACAATGACCCCAAACACACATCAAAGCTGGCTATGGAATGGATAGCACAAGCTAACATTAAGTTACAACAAGTTCTAACCTTAATCCTATTAAAAATATGTGGACTGTGATTAAAAGTCAGGTCTGTGCCAGGAAACACAAATTTAATTGAACTCTACCAATTCTGCCAAGAGGAGTCGTCAAATATCCAAGCAGAATTCTGTCCGAAGCTTGTTGATAGCAACTAAAGATGTTTGGTCAAGGTGAAACCAAATATTAGGTGTGCTGTATGTATATTTTAACCCTGTTTGTATAATTTTTACCCTGTGTTAATTCCAGACAACCCAAAATAAATTAAAACTTCTAAATTAAAATTCTTTTTTTTCTGTCGAACATGGATGTTGTACAATCATTCTTCCCTTGTAAAAGATGAATGTATGTAAACTTCTGATCACAACTGTATAAAAAAGAATAACATGTAAGAAGTGGTATTTCAAGCTCAAACATACAGGAGCATTGTATAACAAGAATAGAACTTTTTTCTTTTACTTTTTGTTCTAAAACACTAGTTTCATTTTGGCACCCTAGAAATTTATATATTTTTTTCTGGCATCTGCTTTGGAGGGAATAGTATTATTGAGAGAGCACTATTAATGGTTCAATTTGAACCTTCTGGCAGAGTTAATCAGGTTTTGGGCCTAAATTTCCTGCTTTTTGACAGAATTCATGATAACCATCTTCACATGTATAGACTATCAAATTTTCCCTATTCCTATTACAATATAAAATTTATTTCATGTGGAATTTGATATATATTATGAAATTATAATGATTATTAGTAATTGGGCCATCAGTTGATGGGCTATTTTTGGACAGTATATAGATATTTTGTACTGTGTCTACAGTGAAAAAATAAATAAAGAGTTACAAAAAATCTGGCAACTGGGAAAACTGGTAATTACATACATGTATGGGAAGCAAGGATAAAGTATTAGCAGTTCTAAAGTTTTGTAATCAGGGAGGTATTAAGCAGGTGATTTAAATTGACAGGTAAAATACTAGTCAAACAAGATAAAAACTGGGAAAACGGGCAAAAAAGACCTGCAATGAAGAATAAAATGAAAAGAATGAGAATGAAGCAAAATGAAGACATCAAAAAAGGATATGAAATAAAAATCCTGTATGAACACAACTGTAAAATCAATAACTGAAAATACTGCTCAGAGATGTGCACAATGTGCCTTGGGGAAAATCACTGACTGAATGTTAGTGGTGTGGCATTTATACACAAAGAACCTTAATGAATGTAAGGAGTCAGGAAGAAGATGAGTGAGAGTAGGGCTCTTGCAGTGGTGCTGGATTTAGACATGACAGGAATTTTGTGGGATGTATCTATGTAACATATATGAGAGTAAACAAATAAGAAAGAAAGAAATCAATGTATCAGGAGGTGGAATGGCTGGGCGGGAGGTGTTTTGAGATGAGCTATAGGAGTAATGACTAGCGTGACACATCTAAACACTGTTGTCCCATGAATCTCTCTCTCTCTCTCTCTCCCTCTCTCTCTCTTTAATTCTCAAAGCAGAAGAAGTGGTGAGCAAGCTAAAAAAGAAACCTCAGTCTATTTGTTTTACAAAAAGGTTTTAGGTTCCTGTTTGTTGACCGTGCCAAAAGACACAAGTTTGGATAAACAAAAGTTCACAAACAAAGGCTCAAATCCAGAGCTAAGGTATGCAAGCACTAAAAGGAATTGCACACATCAGTATTTCAGACCTCTGGCATAACTACAGATATAATCCTCCATGGTATGCATTAGGTTATGAACAGGTTTATTTTTTTAATATTTTTAAATTTAAGGGAGTTTTGAGGGAGTTGCCTTGAGGCAACATTGTACTGTAATGGGAAATATTGAAACAATATAGACAAAAAGAAAAATATTTTGTAAACATTAATCAACATAGCCTAGCAACTTAAACAACATTCACTCATTTCCATACTGCTTTATCCATTGCCGGTCACAGGGAAGCTGAAGCCAACCCCAGCTGGCTATAGGAAAGAGGCAGGGTACACTCTGGACAGGTCACCAAGCCATTCCATGGCCTACACAGAGATGAACAACTATTCACACTAACACCTATGGGCAATTTAGAGTAGCCAATCAACCTAAATCACATGTCTTTGGGCTGTGTGAAGAAACTGGAATACCCACAGGAAACCCACACAGACATGGGGAGAACATGCAAACTACATGCAGAAGAGTACTCTGGTCAACCCAGGGATTGAACCCAGAAGCTTCTTGGTGTGAGGCCACAGTGATAAGCACTACACTGCCATGCTGCCCCTAAATAACAAATAAAAAATGCATAAAACAATAGCTAACATATATAATAAATATTAAAAATATATGGGATAATACAGGCATATTAACAGAAATGTAGGGCATATGGGGATGTTGCAAACAAATGCACAAGGTCTAGACCTGATTGTTGTCTTTGTTCAGGGCCCAAATGGCCTGTTAGGAGAAGCACCTCCTCATTCCCTCTGCTTTGGCCTTCATGCAGCCAAAGTGCTTCCCTGACAAAGAGATGAGTCTATTGTTCAGATCGCCAAATTCCTTCACTACCTTCCTGGCCTTGGTTCAGCACCACTTGCTGTAGATTGACTGCAGGTCAGGGAGCTCAGTGCAGATGGTGTGCTCAACTGATTACACCACCTTCTAGAGAGCCCACATATCCTGCTTGGTGCTGTTCCCAAACAGGCAGTGATGCTTCCCACTAGGATGATCTGAATGATGAAGGTGAAGAAGTTCGTTTCCAAATTAGAAGACAAATTAAATCATCTAAGGTGGTAAAGATGGTGACAGGTCTTCTTAACCAGAGTATTAATGTTACCGGACTATAACAGGTCCTGTATGATGTGAACTCCAGTGTACCGGAAACTGTCCATTGTCTCCACTGGGGCACCATTAACCTTAGGGGGTGGAAGGTCCTCTCCTGTTCTATGCTGAACTCCACTATCAACTCTTTTGTCTTGCTGATGTTTAGGAGCAGGTTCCTCTGCTGGCAACAGTTATCCAGGTTTATAATCTCCTCCAAGTAGGCCTTCTCATCATTATCAGAAATCAGGTCCACCACTACAGTGTCATCAACAAACTTGACAATGGTGGTAGAGTTGGAAGTGGCCATATAGTCATGAGTATACAATGAGTACCACAGTTGAGATTACAACCCTAGGTTAAGATACGACACTGGGGGGCTAGAGATGGGCAAAGTCTCAGGTCCTCCAACTTGGTGGTGAGGTTTGAGGGAATTAGTGTTAAAGGTTGAGCTGTAGTTGACAAAAACATCTTAACATAATTTCCTTTCATGTTTTCCAGATGGCACAGGGCTGTGTGTAGGAGATGTGTGATGATGTCATCAGTTGAGCAATTGGGATGGTATGTGAACTGCAATGGATCCAGGGTGTCTGGTAATGAAGAGGTGATGTCTCTGACCAGCCCTTCATCTGACCAGCCCTTCATTCCCCAAAGCATTTCATCAAAGCTGAGGCCTGGGCTACTGGGCCATAGTCACTGAGGCAAGCAGACTGGGGTTTCTTTGGGACAGGAACAATAACGGACTGTTTAAAGCAAGTGGGAATTACTGACTGTGCCAGGGAGAGGTTGCATATGTTTGTGAACACTGGTGCTAGCTGGATAGTGCAGGTTTTAAAAACCTGATCGGAGATGCCTTCTGGTCCTGCTGCATTCCTAGTATTCACTCTCCTGAAAGCCTTTCTCACATTGTGCTCTGAGACGAGGAAAGTGTTTCCAGCTCTGACACCCTCTGACCATTAGCAATGTTAGCACTGTGAGCACTGCTAGTGCTGTTAATACCACAATGGCCATTAGCACTGTTAGCTGCAACCTCAAAGCAAGCATAAAAAGTGTTTAGCTTGTCCTCCAGAGACACATCCGCATTCACCATTCAGGAGGATGGTGTTTTATAGTCCGTTATTGTTCTCAGTCCATGCCACAGGCTCCTAGAGACACCCTGTTGGAACTCAGACACTAGTTTCTTCCAGTAGCACTGAACTTGCCCTCTGTATTCACCATTGTCATCTTCCACATTCTCACTCACACACTCTCCCTGTAGATTTTATACCATCTCTGTACCTCCATCTTCCCCCTAATCATCATTCTCATTCTCACTTTCTCCATGTAGGGCTGCTCATCATCTTCCTCATCCCTAAACGCCATCTAATTCTCACCATCATCCACTGGGAGTGGTACCTCTGCTTTAAACTTCTTTCTTTTATAATGTAAGAGGCACTTATCCTACTATAATTCTAAAATATATGAAAAAAGAATGGTTAATTCATGGCTATAATGCAAAAAAACGTTCAGATCCTTTTATCTGAGTTGCTCAGAACTATAATACTTATATAGTTACTTTTGTTAATGCTTTTGTTATTGCCCATTGTAGTTTCTTTATGGTACGTTGTTGCCTCCGGGTAACATTCACACATTTCCCCACATAAATATTGATGTAACTTTTAGACTGCTGTAAGTTGCCAATTCTGAATACAGCCCATTGTTATCACTAAATATCTCACCATTTTTCCCTTCACCATTCATAACTTTGCCCATGAGTAAGAACCATTGTAAATTTGTGATCATCAGACCATCTTTACTGCAATCTGCTTTGATCCTATAAGTGTCATATTCTGCAGTGGCAGACAGAGTTTCAGTCAATTCAAAGTAATTTTTTTTTCCAGAAGAAAGAATGGATTCACTTGTGAGCTATCAGAAAACGATCTGCACTCAGAAAAGAAACAATACCACAACAATCTGCTTTTTGTTCCTTTCTTTCTCTTTGAAGCTCTTTTCTCCCTTTACATGAAACGCACTGCATCGTCACTTTGTTTCTGCATCTCATCCTATCCTCCTTTAACCCTTACTCTTCAAATTTCTCAGTCATTTAGCAATGTGACAATGACCCCCAAACCCCAACCACCCACCCCACCTTCTCCCCTGCTTCAGCAATCAAACCAAGACATGCAGGTTTAGCTTTGCATATCATGTATAACAGTGTTGTGGAAGCTATTTTGCAATTTAAAAACCTGCTTATGATATAAAATTGCTAAACCACAGCCATCTACCTTATTGATAAGTAGCTAGCTAAACTACAAGCTGTTATGATGAAGTAGCTAAATACACTAAAGTGACTCTCAAACTGAGAAAAATGTATGGTAATATATGCTATTTATTTTGCAATTACATTAAGTTGGCATTTCTAATTGTAAAGCACTTTTACTACAAAGTGATTAACATCACTTAAACCAAAAGATATCAAGAGGACTCATTCTAGGTTTCATTCATTACTGGAAATATCTAGATACCTAGTTAATGGTCATCAATGTAATAGTGAATTGAATAGGTACATTTTGACATTTGCTACAATATGAAAAATAAAGCTTGGGACACTTATTTGTTATTTCATATCGGCTGATGCTGATGCAATTAGCCTAGCTATATATGAAGACAGATTTCAAGCCTCCAATCATTAATTTGATAATTTACTGAGTTCCATCCATCCATCCATCCATTATCTATACCGCTTTATCCGTCTGGGTCGCGGGGAAGCTGGAGCCAATCCCAGCA
>JAQMYM010005515.1:0-10290 GCA_030014255.1 Parauchenoglanis ngamensis | reverse complement strand
ATGTGCTTTCTCAGTTTTTTTATTTTTAATAAATTTGCAAAAACCTCAAGTAAACTTTTTTCACGTTGTCATTATGGAGTGTTGTGTGTAGAATTCTGAGGAAAAAAAAAATTTAATCCATTTTGGAATAAGGCTGTTGTGCCAAAATGTGGAAAAAGAGATGCGCTGTGAATACTTTCCGGATGCACTGTATATACACACGCACACACACACACACACACACACGTACACACACACACACACACACACAGTATTTGTGGGCATCTGTCCATAAGTTCAGACATTGATGTCAGATGAGGACAATCTCAACAGCCGCAAATGTTCGGTATTTTTAATTTTTTCTAGTTAGAAACAGACACGTAGCCTAATTCGTTTCAAAATCTAAAAAAAGATGTCCGTGACAAGTGTTTTTAAATGTAACATGGCTCATCATGCATTACTGGAAGATTTAGTAAACCATGAGCTCCACAGGGAGTGCATTTTCAGAGAACCTGCTTTCTGAGAACTGTTTTCTGAGCGCACGCAGTGGCTGCTGAGTAGGTACTGCTTCCCAAAAGTGATACTGATAGATTTATGCCATGATTTGGGACCTAAGTTCTACCGAGAAACTAAATGCATGTAAGCAATTCCCTAACCCTAACCCTAGTTTAATTTAACTTACTTTGCTCTTTTTGCAATTATTCCAGCAAAGGGGAAAAAGGATTTTAACGTGGTTCGTAGAGGTATGTTTTGTTGCCATAAATGACCCCAAACGTGCACAACCATGGTGGTTTAGAACATGTGGGATTTGTTAACGCTGGTTTACATCCAACTGGCATGCACACGCTTGATAAATACCGACTTTTTATACTTATGCACATTCTAAATTTTATTACTAAGAACATTTTCTATGAAATTTTGATAAATGAGGGGCTCGTGGTGCACTCGGTATTTCATTTCATCCCAAAGGTGTTCAGTGGAGTTGAGGTTAGGACCCTGTGAAGACCACTTGAGTTCTTCCACAACAACCTTGGCAAAACATGGAGTCCATGTACCTCACGTTGTGCACAAGGGCATGGTCATGCTGGAACAAGTTTGGGCCTCTTGGTCCCACTGAAGGGAGATTATAATGCTACAACATGCAATGAAATCCTAAACACTTTTGTGCTTTCAACTTCATGGCAATAGTTTGGGGAAGGACCACATACTTGGCAAGTGTGAGACAGAGATAGAGAAAGTGAGAGTTCGTATCTTTTAATGAAGGGATACTTGTTTTGCTGGGATTCACCTATAAAGAACACCATTAGGAAAAATTTATCTGTTTATTTAGTGTCCAAGACCCAGACACTTACAAGCAGTAGGCTGTGCCTTACAGTTATGATCGAGATCCATGAAAAAGAGAAACACATTTCAGTTCAGTTTTAAGGACTGTATAGTAGAAAATGTTTTTATATTTCACCTTGTGAAGGCTTTTCCCAGGTCACCATACAAATAGCTGATTAGCTAGTAAAATAATAAGCAAAAATGGACTTACAATAACTTTTCTCTAGCTATAGAGTATCTTAATAATAATCTCTCAATTTTAATAAATAAACTAATGAATTATTTTGCAATTAGTTTGTTTTTAATTTGTTTTTAAATTATTGTTTTTTTGTATGTACTTTCTGTTTTTATTACTCCAGGCCAGACCCTGATCACCTGCCCCGGCCAGGCTATGATGACATGTTCATGTAGAAGATTATAAGAGATATCCTGGTTCTCCTGGAAGACTTGCCATTCCCTTAATATACTATATTTTAATATACAGCAGGCAAAGGACAACAGCTTAACGTCTTGCTGCATTTGGGTTTTGATGGTTTAATCCTGTTTACAAAGTGGGTTAATGTCTTCATTTTTACAATATTTCATTGTCCCAAGTAAACTAAATGGATTCAGTACTGTCTAAAATTACTGGTACTGACATTTGCCTTTATTTATGGAGAAGGCTTCAGCAAATGTAATGAAATCAGTGCCAGGCCTGGCCACTTTCTTTGTCAGCCTATGTAATGTTAGGCAGAGAAATAACATTCATAATATTCAGGAGCATCCTTTGCATGATTCTGCGAATCCTGCTCTAACGTATTTATCCCAGTGGCATAGTTTAATTTCAGGAATTTACCAACATTCAGTAAAACTGATGACGCCTGTTGACTGAAGAAATGTCTTATACGTATATGTGTAATATTTTGAAATGGAACAATATTACTTAATAGATTCTCATGAGAACCTTTATGAGCAAGTTTTAAACAGTAAAATAATTAGCCAGTACACTGTAACCTTCCATTCACACTATGAAACAACAAAGTGACAAGCAACCATAAATTTTCTCTGTATTTGTGACACAGGGCCCCGATTTCGGCAGTCCAGATGGTTGACTCAAATGATTCCTCAGACCAATCCTAAGTCACAAGCAAGCTGATGTTTATTCAGTCCCACACTCTCAACTTTAGTTTCTATGCTTACAGTTTGCCATTCATAAATGGACAACATTATGACATCTTATTAAACATGTGTATGTTACTAAGAAAAATAAAGCTTGGAAGGCAAGATACCATAGGTGTGTCTGGTGAGTGTATGTAGCTTGTACAGTTAACTGTATGTAACAGTTAAGTTTAACAACATTTTTTTTTATACTGAAAGTACATTATGTAATTCATTAGTTTACTTAAGAATCTATGAGGGTTGGGAGGTTTTCTTTAAAAAATACATTCTGATACAATTGCTAATTACCTGTTAAAGAGATGTAGTTTATAACCTACTCCAAGTATCACAATATTAAAGTGATGTAACTTGATTACTTTCCATTACTTTTGGATTATGTAAATACCAAATATGTGGATGATGACAGCATTTTCACTGCTGGAAGGCATAACCTGCATTGTACTATGATTTTGTTCCCCTTTTATTCATTAAAGACAAAATAATGGCAAAATTTCCACCCAGTGAAATGACCCAGAGGCCATGATAATGAACTGACAACTTTAACATTAGCTATGATTTCACTTGAGACCAATGTGGTGGTGTCCGATTCAGAAAGTGTTGTAATGTGAGCAAATGGGTATTGTAGTATATCATTCTTTATTTTAAAGCTAGCTGACACTATGTAGGATTTTGGGGTATTTATTGGCAGAAATGGAATATAGTATTCATGACTATGTTTTAATTTGTGTACTGATAGCTGTAATTACCCCCCCCCCCCCCCCATATATGCACCATTTACTCATACATTAACTCATGTATAAATTTAACATTTACTAATGTATAAAATTTTGGGTGTTTTTTGTGACAAGTTTTTGTGACAAATCTATACCTACTGTTACTACACCAGAATTGATGTTTACACCAAAACTACACCACTGGACATTTAATTGAAGTGTTGTAACTGAGATTATAGTTTTTTTGTACTCTTCAATTAAGTAGTTACAGAATAAATTTTTTTTACTAGAGGAAATTATTAACAGGAAAAATGCCGTGGCTTAATTAAATCAAATTATAATGTGGCAATTTTAGATCAGTTTAATTTCATATATATTTTTTTTGCATCAAAAGTTACTATTTCAACGCAATAGGTAAAGTCCGACACATTTACAATGGAACCAATAATATTGGCATTTACCAAATTGAAGGACAACACCTATTGCATAGGCAGAAGTGAAACTTTATTGATACCCTACAGATTGAACAGAAAAACAGTTGTAATGGATCCCAGTCTTTAATGACATTGTGGCCTATAAGGGGCACAACAAATACCCGGAGGACTTTTCAAAAGCCGAAAAATGGAATCTAAGACGTAAGGCTTAAGGCCTTCTTATTGAGGGTAAGTTAATCTAATATCATCATGTACCTGGTTAGCATGGTGTTAGCAAATAAAAAACGTAGTGCACTAATTGGCATAACCACACGAACACTGACACGAAATGGAGAAGCATATATAGCACGTATATTTCATTACCTATAGTACTAATGTTGGATATCTTTATGTTTAATAACTATTTTGTATATTTTTTTACATCATTCTTGCTTTGCTACAATTAACAGTAACAGCTCCTATTATGGCTGCAAATGTTGTTCCTTCACTTTGATGAATTTAATTTGAAAGCAGATAAAATATTGTACCCTAACATATAAGCATATTTTTTAATCATCATCAGTTGGTACTGAACAATACACTTATGAATCATGTATTAATTTTATAACAAGAGATGTGTTGTACAAGGTTAGTGGAACCAAAGGGGAAAACAAAGTCAAAGTGGTTTGTGGAGCTGAAGAGGCCAGTTTGGTTTTCAATAATTTACACGTTCTGTGAGCTCCCACACAGGGTAGAAAAACCCAGGATGCAATTGCTAAAAGTTTTTTTTTTTTTTTTTGCCTGGAATGACTGCTGACATCAACAAATGGGTAAATAATCAAAGAAAACTACTTGTAACAGTCTCTCCTCTACTATATTTTGGCCATGTGTCCTTCCGCATCATATACTGTACAACTACATTCATCTTTAGATATTCCTACATTTTCAACCTGATAAATAACTTTTAATGATATTTGATTAATACAGGTTTCAGAATGTGTAGCAAATTCACAATATAACTCATTTGTTGTGTAGGCAAGAAACAATACAGCTACAAATGTGAATGTCAAATGAATATCAAATGAAAGTCATACAATAACTTATTTTTAGGTTACAGACCCAATTGAATGAATAGGAATGGACCTAATAGGACCATTGACAGTCACCTAAAATGGGTATAAGTGAATCTGTGTTATGGTGGACTATTTGACCAAATGGCCACAAGCTTACCCCTTAAGCTCAAAATGGGCAGAAGACATTGCAGAGTGCATCCTCTGTTACTCCCGTCAGTTTGAGGCTCAAAAAAGAATCCTCACTGATGAGGGGAAAGAATTTGTTAATTCGGTAAGTATATTTTCTATTCAAGATTTTAATGAACTTGTAGGGTGGTGTTAATGACCTCGTCTGTAGATCGGTTGGGGCGATAGGAGAATTGCAGTGGGTCCAGTGAGGCAGGCAGCAGGGTCTTGATGTGTCTCATGATGAGCCTCTTGAAGCACTTCATCATGATGTGTGTGAGGACAGCGGAACTGTGCAGCGGGACACAGTCATTGAGGCGAGACACTGATGACTTTGGCATGGGAACAATGGTGCTGGCTTTGACACACTTCAGAATGACAGCAGTGCTCAGGGAGATGTTGAAGATGTCACTGAGAACATCTTCCATCTCACCTGCACATTCTCTGAGCACTCTCCTAGGGATGTTGTCTGTTCCAGCAGCCTTCTGTGGGTTAACTCTGTGAAGAGTTTTCCTCACATCAGCTGTGGTCAGATGCAGCACCTGGTCATTGTGAGAAGGGGTGGTCTTTCTCACTGTTGCATCGTTTTGTGCGTCAAAATGTGCGTAGAATGTGTTAAGTGCATCTGGTAGGGAGGCATCACTGTCACAAGCAAGTGTTCTCATCCTGTAGTTGGTGATCACTTGGATGCCCCGCCACATGCGCCATGTGTCGCTGTTGTCCTGGAAATGGCTGTGGATTCTCTGGCCGTGTGCATGCTTTGCTGCTTTGACAGTTTTTTGCTTGCTGTTCTTAGGACTGCCTTATCACCTACTCTGAAGGCAGAGTCACGGGTCCTCAGCAGCTTATGCACCTATCCACAACTTCTGGTTGGAGCATGCAGTGATGGTCTTGGAGACAGTCACATCATCAAAGCACTTTCTGAAGTAGCTGGTCACTGATGACATGTACTCATCCAAGTTGGTGTTGTTGCCATTGGTTGCAGCCTCCCTGAACATATGCCAGTCAGTGTGCTCAAAACAGTCTTGAAGAGCAGAGATAGCTCGTGCTGGTCAGGTTCTCACCTGCTTCAGAACTGGTTTGGTGCATCTGACGAGTAGTCTGTATGCTGGCATTAGCATAACAGAGATGTGCATTAGCACAGATAGTGTGCCTCTTTAGCATTAGCACTGGGGGGAATGTACAGCACAGTGGTGAATTCCCTTGCTAAATAAAATGGTCTGCATCTGACCATCACAAACTCCACCAGTGATGAGTGGTAACTAGAACCTAGAATGGATTGAGAGGTCAGCTGAGAAATGCCAGGAGACACCCCTGTTGTATCATCCACCATGAGGTTGCACCAGCTGGTCACTCTTGCCTCTGGCCACATCAAAAATTGGGATGTCAGCTGCTTGTGTTCTACACAGGGCAATCTGGATTGTGAGTGTTTCAACACACAGAATTTCTTTTTTGTCAAAAAATGAAATATGTACGTACTACTTCACAGTGAGGATTTAATGTGAAAGTTGTGCATCTCTAGGTGCATCTCTGTGATGGTACTGTGTACTCAGGAGTAAAACTAACTGCAGTGTAAAATGCATGCACCGGATGGGCACCAAGAAATGTTTTCTTTTGGCTTCTCAGAGACAATATCGTCTGGTACTCAGCCTGTTATCTCTTGTCGTTCAACACTTAGAATCAACTCCAAACCATTCATCTCTTTACTTTGTAATGAAATACTGAGAAACAGGCATTCACTGGCCATGAAATTGCTTATTAGTCAGTTGTCTAATTATTTTTGAGCCTGTAAAAATGGAGGGAATGGCTGTAATTCCTAAATGGTTAATGCAAAACCTCTTGAATTTAAGCTGAAAATGTACACTTCACTTCGC
Organism: Parauchenoglanis ngamensis; assembly: GCA_030014255.1. Taxonomy (NCBI): domain Eukaryota; kingdom Metazoa; phylum Chordata; class Actinopteri; order Siluriformes; family Auchenoglanididae; genus Parauchenoglanis; species Parauchenoglanis ngamensis. The sequence goes on along the minus strand of JAQMYM010005515.1, from coordinate 3,592 downwards.
ATCACTGTCCAAATACCTATGGACCTAACTGTATATTCGAATACATCTGAGTACATTTAATAAATTTTTAAGCAATGTCTGTTCCTTAACTTGATGCTCTGTTCTCTTTGCAGTAACGTCTAGTCAGCTGGGAATGTAATCTTTTCATTCAAACCTGCACTCGGTTCAATGCTTTAACACAACTTTTAACCTCTTTTTTTTATTATTATTTTCTTTTCTTTTTCTTTTTATTTCTTTTTTTAATTATTTTTTTATTAAAGAAAATGGCTTAAAACAAAAAATGTGGTGAAAATATTTTTGATTAACATATTGTTTCAAATTGAAATTCTGCCATATGTTTTATATTTTCTTTCTTCTTTTTTTATCTGCGTTACTATCAACTTAATGGAAAACATGGTTTCAGTGGTAAACGTTTATTCACTTTAACACTGTTATCCAGAATTCAACCCCTTTATTCAGTCATGTTTTGTTGAAAATAGTCTTAAAGCATTTAATTTAAGAGGTTATGGAAAAATCACTAATGGCTGTGATTTAATATGTTTAAGTAATATGAAAGACATAATAAAACTTGGAATTTGTGTATTATTTATATGAAAAAAAGATGTAGAGTAGAAAAAATGTAGTGTGTAAGATATTCATCATAAATTGATCATGTAACCTAATGTTAGCTAAAACTAATGTGATACCCACCTCAAGCTAGTCTATAATCTAAGCACTTTGTAACAGGCCTTAGTAAGGCTGTTACTTTAAATATTTAAAGTTAGAGAGCATTCATTACAACATTTCTGAATGCTATGTTGTTGTTGTTTTTTTGTCTTATTGCAGGATTAAATATTATACTAGGAAATCACTTGTTTTAAACACATTTCACAACATTAAAAATCACTATAAGCTGACAAAAAATAAAGTTCTTATTAACAAAAAAGGAATCGCTGTGGTGTAAAAGGAATAAAACACTATGGTGCATGCCAATTTACCTCATTACAACCACCCTATTGTTGATTATTTTCCTACAACAGCACAGCTCATGTTTTATTCATAGTCCAAAAATTCTCACTTGATGTCATCCTATGGTTTTCTTTGTTATAAGTAATAAAAATGTGCACCGTGTTTTTCACCCCACTTCCTGTCTCTGGCGTGGTTCGTGATCTCTCATCGGAGTGCTCACTCGCTACAGTGGTGGAGAATGTGGGCAGAGGACGAGATGGTGCACGTGGACTTCGTAGTGCGGCGGCTTCTTGAGTCTAGCTTGGAGCAAAATCCTGTGAACCAAGAGCTGGTACAGGGGCTCCAAGTGATGGCTCAGGAGGTATCCGCACTGCAGGCGCTCCTGGGATCCACCGTTGCTCTATCCTACCCTGCCAGGATGCAACCCGTCTCTTGATGAAGATGACGAGAGACGACAACATAGAGGCATTCCTAGGCACTTTTGAGAGAACAGCCCGGCATGGGGAATGGCCCCACGCCAAGTGGCTGCGGCTTCTCACTTTGCTTCTCACAGGTGAGGCCCAGCGCACGTACCACATGCTTTCAGCAGAGGAAGCTGCCAATTATGCTATCCTGAAGGATGAAATTCTGGGTCTCTCCATGAGTCGAGCTGCCACGGCCTTTCACCACTGGACTGGGAGCCACATGCACAAATCCAGAGGCTGAGACTCTGATCACAGAGGAGGTTGTCCAGCAGATCGCAATTGACCGGTTACTGCAGGGCCTCCTGGGGAAGAGCAACATGCCGATGGAATGGCCCAACCCTCCTCCACCCAGGAACTCATGGAGGCCATCGAGACCGTGCTGTCCATGCTGGCGATGGGGAAAACCCATCCACGTATCCCCTCTACGGAGCTTTCTCCTCCTCCTCAAGTTTTCAGGTCCTCACCTCAGCCGATGATGTAGCCAACAGCCAATGAGTGGCCGGACATTCCCATGCCCACCGAGCTGCAGGCCTCGAGACCTGGCACAATCAAACCCTGAAGCGCATGCTCCACCAAGTCATTGATGCTGAACGACATAACTGGAACCTGCTCCTCTACATGCTGTCCTCCCCGTTGACTCCTGGATGTTGCAACGGAGGCATGGGAGGCACAGTTGTCTCCCTACCGCTCCCTGAAACACAAACTTACCATATCAATCTGTTAAAGCGCCGGCAAGAACCAATTGCCGCTGTGGTAACTGGTCTGTTCTGCTTTTCAGGCACCCGAGAGATGGTGGAGAAGGGACCTGACCTAACTCCATCACAAAAGCATGACCTAGAGGAACTCGAGAGCCAGTTCCAGGACGTGTTCCAGGCCCCAGACCAAAAAACAGGTACATGCCTACTTCGGGCTGGCGGGGTATTATCGTCGTGTTGTCCCTGACTTCACCTCTCTAGCTTCCCCCCTTACAGATCTCACCAAGAAGGGGGTACCAGAGGCAGTCCGCTGGACACCAGCTTCAGAGAAGGCATTCCACGACCTGAAAATGGCATTAACCAGTTCCCCTGCACTGAGAAACCTTAACTCTGACCGACCATTCCTGGTGCAGACTGACACCTCTGAGAAAGGGCTGGGGGCCATATTGGCCCAAGAATTTGATGGGCGCTACGCCGCCATCGAAAGAGAAGCCCTCGCCATCAAATAGGCCGTCGAAGAGCTCTGTTATTACAGGAGAACATTCACATTTATCACCGATCATGCACCCCTGCAGTGGATCTTTAAACATAAAGACACAAACAGAAAACTAACACATTGGTTTTTGTCTCTACAGGTCTTCTCTTTCAGGGTGCTGCACTGGCCCGGGACAAAGCACGGCAACGCCAATGCCCTCTCCTGTCGGCGGGTTACAAAAAGGAAGCGGCAACACACGAGGGTGAGTGCAATATTGCCAAGCATAATTTGCTAAAGATGTTATTTTTCGGTGTCTGTGTGTATGTGCAGATTCTCCGTGACGCAAATTGGACTAACCGGCTGGCTGGACGAGAGACTTTTGATTTCGCTCCCCCCTGTGTCGCCGCCTGTTTATGTGAGAGGAGGAGATTCCCTCTGCACCTTCTTCCCTGACCACTTGAACGCTCCACCTACACTAACCGTTGAGTTAATCCCCATGTTGATTTTCTTTGTTTTCTTTTCTTTGTTATAAGTAATAAAAACAAGCACCGTGCTTTTCACCCCACTTCCTGTCTCTGGTGTGGTTCATGGTCTCTCATTCCTTGCTACAATATATGAAAACAAACACAGACATCCAACCTCTCCCGGAAATTCCGGGAGTAATCCACATATTAACTCCCACAAATTATATACAATATCCTGGAAGTCATTTTTTTGAGAGCAAGCAGTGCACAAATGAGAAAGAGAGCAAGGTGAGAGTGTGTGTGTGCATGTGTGTATGTAAGTGAAAGATGTAGAGAGAGTGTGAGAGTATCCTGATTGGTATGAGAGGCTGTTTAGGGCAAAATTGCTAATTATTACTAAAGTTAAGTATTATTAATAAGTGTCAAAATAGGGAGCACTGTCGCCTCACAGCAAAAAGGTCCTGGGTTTGATCCCCAGGTCACCCAGGGTGCCTTTCTGTGCGGAGTTTGCATGTTCTCCCCGTGCATGCGTGGGTTTCCTCCGGG
>JAQMYM010005514.1:0-10293 GCA_030014255.1 Parauchenoglanis ngamensis | reverse complement strand
CACACAGAGACAGACACGCACTCCCTCACACACACACACAGAGACAGACAAGCACTCCCTCACACACAGACACACACACACACACACACACACACACACTAACCCAGGCTAGATCTATGAGTGTTTATGTTGGTGCAAAATATATATATTATTATAAGCACTAAAAATAAAAACTCAGACCAAATTCACCAGAATGCTTTCTTATCTGGTAAAAAGCAAACTCAAAATTATGTTAACTTGGTTCATTTTGAAACTTTGCCTTTTAAACTTATATGAATATGTCAAATGTCATCAAGTAATTAGCTAAATCAAATAAAAACAGTTACAACATTGTTAAAGACTGTTAGCAGATATGCTAAAGCTGTTATCAAATATCGATCCCTCATCTCTACAAAACTAAGAGCATTTTGGATATTTTGTGCCATGTTTTTAATTCTCTGTAATATAATTTATATTAGTATTCTGGTAGGCTGGCCAGTGTTATGGTGATGTATAACTTTCTTCCCCTCTTGGAACGGATCCTAGGACATTTCCAGAGCAATTTAATTACATTTAGTAAAAATGTCAAAGCTCTATAAACCATTTCCAGACACATGGCCTGTGTGAAATAAATGTAGATTAACTGAGTGGATTTAACTCATGGGATAGCTGTTTGCTCCAGATTGTATTTGTCTGACATTTTCCATTATTCCATCCAATTATACCAAAAATTCTCAAGGTGCAATTCTCATCCAAGGTAAGAGTTATGTTGTAAGAAGAACGAAATCCTGACCATCAAACTAAGTCTCTCTGAGCTTTCAAACACCTTACATCTTGAAAAAATGATGCTCTCAATCAGAAACAGACATACACAGGCTGAGCAGATTTGGTAAAAACTGTTATTTGGAGGTCAATCATCACTCTTAACCAATATACTTAAAACATTATGTCACCTTAGATCAGGGATGACCAAAGTCCAGCCCTAGGGCCAAATGTCTCCCATGGACAGATGCTAATTAGCTTATGGTTTCTCGCTTACAATGTCTGATAGGTTGCTCGCCGTCAAACATGTTGCAATTCTTCATTTCACCTGACGGTGGCAGCAGATTGCATTAACGCAGTTAGCTAAATTCCAAGAGGCTTTTTTCTCCTGACTCCACCTGCAATTTAATTTTCCTGAAGGATATTTTGGTTATGGCTACAGACAATAAGCACAAAGTAAACAGTGAGAAAGAGAGATTTCAACAGAGCTGGAAACAAGGAATAAGACATTTTATATCATGATGCATTATGAAACAAATCACGGGCAATGCAAAAAATATTCAGAGGATGAGAGGATATAGAAACTGAAAAAGCTGAAGGCTATCATGTATTATTATTTTTTTAAATGTATTAAAAATGACAATCCATAATTATGTGAGTTTATTCTATTACTTTTGGTCCCTTAATAAAAAGAGTGTTGTAACACCATTTGTTCAACTGATTTGGATGTAAATATCCTTTATTCATACCTTAATCCAAAATCCATAGATAACATTTTGGTGACCAGCCCTCTGATGCGGTCTAATCTGGCCCCATTGGAAAAAATTTGGAAACCCCTGATTTAGATTGTGTACAGAGCCCTTTTTTGTAAGAGGAGTTAATAGTGTTTGTTGTTCAGTGTTTTTTCACCCATTCTATTTTGAATAATCTAAAAAAGAAGTGCAGGTTGTACTTAGTACGCCTACCGTTTCAAATGTATCTTAAACATAATTAGACACCAAAACCCTAATCTCTTTTTACAGAATCAGTACTGTTAGGTAAGCTAACATGCTAGTGCTAGTTCAGACTGATGAAAAAATCTAGCTATGAAAAAAAATAAATACATGGCCAAACTGGTCATCTGGTAGACCATCCTTATCAGCTGATATGTTACTTTCTACAAAAACCTACAATCTGGTAAAGCTAGTCCACCAGTTTGGTAGCCTGAATTTATTTAATCTATACCTACATCATGTCTGATTAGACTTAACTGTTTCTGCTTCATCATAACCAACCACACCCACACACCATCCTCTTTTTTAGTGTATATGTATTGCAATTATAATACGGAAATTTTAAACTTGGGCAGAAATGCAGAAAAGTTTACAACACTAAAAGCAGTGTCTATGAAGCACCAGTAGAGGGCAGTGTGTAACTATAATAATGGAGTACACTAGCGGTTGACCACTAGAGGTGCACAAATATCAATTTTTAAAGTCTAATGCCTAGTATTTAATCAAAACGGAGAACAAATGCAAATAGTTTTATTGGCTCCACACTGGGGGAAAACATGTTTGTCTTTTGATAGCAACAAGCTAACCAGCTAACTGTGATAAGTGACGTTTTCCTCCTCAAAACAGTCACCTGTATAGTCAGTGCTATATATTAATAATGATTGATCTAAAGCAGAGGCCACTATTCTGATGAAGAACAACCTGAGGACCACTGCTGTGGGGTGTGAGGAAAAGGGCTGAGGTGTGTGGTTTTTTTTTTTTATTTTATAATTTTTTAAAAATAATGAAAATAACGATTCCTACAGTGAAACTACGTTATTGAAGGCTTGGTCAGGGATGACTTGCAATGCCTTCATGGACCACCAGGGGGCCATGGACCACCAGTTGAAAACTCTAAAGCCAATGCTTGTGTATACAGCATAACTCAGTTAAAGGTAAAAAAGGTTGTTTTGACATCACATGCTGAACATGTCTCGAGCTAATATAGAGGAATTAATGAATTTCTGCATTTTTTGCAACTGTTTATGTAAACAATGTTTTGTCTGGACTCTGCTATGTCTATATAGTGCTCTATTTAAAATAGTTTATGCAGTAAAAAGTGAATGAGTCAGTGAGGAAGTGATTTTATAAAATAAAAATAAGGTTACAGTGTATAACCAGTAAGTAAGTTATTTAACCCTGTTATCCTGGTGGTGATAGAATAACAGACCAATTCGTGCTATAAACCTAGTCTTTAACATTCAAATTATGCTTTTATTTGTTCGAGCAAAAACAATATTGTTTAAAGTTATGGCCTTGTTAAACAAATCATAACAGGTTAGATTTACACAATTACTCACATCCCTACTAACGTCATCCCCCAGTCAGCGTGGATGTCTCTAATGATGTTGTTAACACTTTAGGAGGTAACGTGAGCATGAATATTTTGCTGCAGCTATATTAGACATGAAGCCACATCAGGTGCTAAGTGTAGGTCTGGTGGACATCTGGATGTTAATGTAGACCTGAAATTATAGACACGCGTCCTCCTGAATCAGCACTAATCCTCTATTGTGATGTTGGTGATAGAAACACTTCTACTATCACACAAACACACACTTCTGTGTAGATGTTAATGCTAAAGCTCATGTTGTTGTTGTTGTTGTCGTCGGACTGAGGTAGCAGTGAGTGCGTCGGGGTTTCTTTCTGCGCAAAATGATCATTGTACATTCCTGAAAATAAAACCAGCACCATCAGCTCTTTTCTGAACAAAGCCGAGCCTGCTGAGCCCAAAGTCACCGGCGTAATTGCAAAACATTGGCAATGAGTCACATCTCACTCAGGAAATTCACATCAATTCACACCGTTTAATATTTTAAATGGTTCAAAATTTAGATCTAATTTATTTATTATTACTTTATATATGAAACTGTTAACTCTTTTTGTAGGAGTGGACTTGTTTGTATACTTTGTGTTGTACATTTGTGTGCATGATTTTTGTTAAAGTGTACGAATGTTTTGTATTTTATTATAGTGTACATTATTGTAAATGTCTGATTTTGATTATAGTGTAAACTTTATTGTCTAAACAGAGCACTTCCACATGAAATAAACCTTAAAGACCGTGTAAAGCAGTAAAACTGTGTGTGTTCTGACTTTTTATCACACCACAGCAAAATGTGTTGTTAAACACCCAACCAAATTTGAAGGATTAAAAAAAAAAGTGTATAGAATTAGGTTTCAAAATTGTGAAAAAATAAGTAGTATTCTCTTCTCTGAGATGCTGGGGGCGTGTCCACTGAAAGCGCCAAAACCACGCCCAATCGCACCAAACCACGCCCCAACATACTTGTTCATTGTGCTCAACCACCCACTGAATGTCTATATTATGGACAGACTATCTGTTTGCTCCAGTGTCCACATGCCGTACACATACACACATGCCGTACACATACACACATGCCGTACACATACACACATGCCGTACACATACACACATGCCGTACACACATGCCGAGTCACGCTGAGAAACAAAATGGCACCATTTCGGATCTGGAGTGGCAGCTGCGTGCTAGTGCCACACTGCCATTTCAGACATGAAGCGAGTTTAATAACTCACAAACAAGTCGGAGAACCACCAATGCTAATGTGCTCCAAAGTTTATAAGCTGTAGTGTTAGGGGCGGGGTTATGCTAATTAGGAGGCTCCAGTGCGTCATCAAGCCACTATTTCTGACCCGCCCAAAAAATCCGGAACACAAAAACGATGAAAAACTGTTTAATGGTCTATTTTTATATATCTAATGGTCTCAAATTATATCCATTGAACATCACATCCTTAATGCTGATAAACTACTGCGTAATTTAAACACGTAAATGAATAAGGTGACTTTTGTTTTTTTGTTTTTTTACATTTGCCTGTATTGTCCTTAAGACGTTAAACGACAATATATGCAAATTGATCATTGTTCAACCTTGTCTCTGCTGTGAGACATTTTGTTAGTCAACGTGAGTGCAGACATCACAACTATAACACTGAATAAACTCCCCTCGCGGCTGCAGCAGCTGATTGGACCATTCTGCAGGAAACCCTTCCTAGAGATTTGTCTATCGTCTCTATTTAAATCACACACAAATATTCAGTCTGAGAAGAAAAGGTCAGTAGGTAAATGTGCCGAGTCTGTAGTCTGTGTGCCAGAGCCATCCTACTGAGCTCACTAGTGATATAATGACTACATACGAACTATTTTTTTTAAAACAGCATGGCAGAAGAATTCATCTATATTAGCAAATTTTTTTAGTTATGTAACATTGTATTCCTGTCTAAACCTAAATAATGTGGCGCAATACACCCAGGTCCTTACACGTCTATAGACTACAGTAACTTGGGTGGATTTTACCTACAAGCTGTGTCTATGAAGCACTGAGTTATATGTACACATTCATAACTAATTCATAAACAAAACCCAAAACAAAATAATAAATTACACAATCCATACAGAAAAGCAGGATATAGGATTTCAGTAGATATTTGCAAATTAAGCCATTTAAAAAAAACTTATTTTTAATAAAAGATGGAACTGATCTGATACCCAGGATTGATATCCAGCCGATACCAACAAAACACGATGGATCAGAGGGAAAAAAAACAAATTAACTCGTTCTCAATACGTAACAATTGAAATTTGGAAACTGTAAATGCTTACATATAATGAGATTTCTTTGTATGTTAGGATTGATTTATGGGATGCTGTATACTTTATTAAATTGATTATACACTTTATGACCAAAAGTATGTGGACACCTGACGATCACACCCATATGTGGTTCCACAAACTGTTACCACAAAGTTGGAAGTGCACAATTGTATAGAATGTCCTTGTATGCTGCAGCGTTACAATTTCCCTTCACTGGAACTCAGACCTGTTCCAGCATGACGATGCCCCTGCACACAGAGTGAACTCCATGAAGACATGGTGTGTTAAGGTTGGAGTGGAAGAACTTGAGTATCCTGGACAGAGCCATGACCTCAACCCTACTGAACACCTTTGGGATATCAGGACCTAACCTCAGTAATGCTCCAGAATTGAACTTCAGTTACACTCTGTTTTTAGTACTGTGATTTAGCACTATTCTATTTAGCACTATTTTTGTTAGCATTGTGTCCTTTTGTCCATTTTTATAGGAAACTCTGTCATATAGCATCAGAAACATCATCTAGACGTCTGTTTGAGGCACCGAACAACTCGACAACATGCATAAAGTGAGTGGGCGATGATTTATAACAGAATTATGCTTACTTAGGCTACTGTAATAAAGGATTTTCTTGATACTGGACTAGCATGGAGTGTTCAAGCACTCTCCGTGAAAGATGCTGTGAAAGAGAAAGCTGTGTAAACACACACACACACACACACACAAATGCATATATTCACACAGATCCCACCCAGACTTTAGACCAGGAATGGGTGGGAAAAGTATAGCCAGTTCAAACACACACACACACACACAAGTGCATATCTTCACATAAATCCCACCTAGGCTTTAGACCAGGAATGGGTGGGAAACGTACAGCCAGCTCAAACTTACACACACACACACACACACACACACACACAGTTGGAGTTTAATCAGACTTTGAGTAAATATGCCCTCAGGCCTGAGACTCCCCCAGCTGGAGTCCTTCCCAGTGTGTGTGTGTGTGTGTGTGTGTGTCTGAGTGTATGCGGGTGTGACCCTGCAACACCTCATCAAGATAATGGCATCTTCCCAGTGGGTTGAATGCCAGCACCGTTCTCCAGCCGACTCCTTATACACACACAGGATGTTTACCGTGGCACTGTCATGCTAACCGCTAATCTCGCATAAAAGTAGCAGAATGTGGCAGCTTTGAACACACTTTAAAATCAGCACACACCTTGTTTAAGCTCAGTTGTCTAACAAGAGCGCCTCAGAGACCTGCTTTCTACAACATGGGCTGAGAGATCACAGTGCTGTGACACAACGTTGATCTTCAGCACTTCTGAATCCACGTTATTACAGTTAGCGCTTATGCTTTGTAGCTTCTCAGTGTGTGGTTTTTCTTTTTAAGAAAATAAAAAATGGGAGGCTGGTGAGAGTTTATACCTGCTATACCTACAATACTCTATGTATCAATCAATCAATCAATCAATCAATCAATCATTCTATCGATCTATTTATGTATAAAACAAAAATTACTCAGGAATTTTGATGAATTTCAACAGCAATGTTGTCTTGTGCAGTTCTTTATACATTCATTTGCATATTCAGTAATTGTTTTTGCTTTGAGTTTTACTAGTTTGTACCTAATTTGTATAAAATGAGCATGTTTTCGACTCAGTCGGGTGTTTTTGCATGATAGTGATGTACTGTGGGTGATTTTTATGTGTAACATTTACAAAGTGGATAATATTTATAGAAAATGTGTTTTATATAGCATGTGTGAGGAGGTTAAGCACCTCTCTGGTTGCTGGCAATATGTGTGTGTGTGTGTGTGTGTGTGTGTGTCACAGTGCTATCACATGACTCAACACCAGGACAGAAGAATGCAGCTCCTGTTTTCAGAGCAGAACCCATGTTTCAGAAATCTCCATGAGCTCTACTGTGTGTATCATTTTTCACAAAACTTCTTTCTTTCTTTCTTTCAATCTTTCTTTCTTTCCACACTTTCTTACACACACAGCTCTGGACTTCCAACTTCTATCTTCAGTACAGCAACATGTCACAACTTTCCTGTAAATCGCCAGCATATTTGCACTGAGTTTCATCATCCTTCTGTTTACCAACCCACACTGAACCCTTTTTATTTTTTTCATTTTTAAAGAGACAGGACATTTGAAAAAAAATTTCAAAATATTCCGATGCTGGGGTGTGCAATATGTACTGACCTCCTTGGTATCACATTGGGAAATTACCATTCCATAACAGCAGTGCAATTGCGAATCATGGTGTCGTATTTGTGTGCATGAGACAGTGAAACTATAACACATGAAATAAAACCCCTGTCTACTTTGGGTAGTGAATTTCTCTGGAGGAGGGGATCTCCCTGCTCTATCAGTGGTAATGGGGAATACTGAGATGAAACGAAATCCACGGAACTGTGAGAGCGAGATCACGGCTGAGTTTCTGTTATTTGAAAGCAGAAGTAACTCAGATGTCTGCGACTGAACACTGATGGTGGTGCAGCAGATTGTCAGTTCAACCATCAAAGCATGGTTTCCACCTACACTGAGCTTCCTCGGTGAACCTATTTAAGAACCAGCCAGAGCTTTCCATCAGTTCGTCCTCATTCGTCTGAATTGATTGATGAGACGGACCAAAAAAGGACCTTCTATAGCTTCTTAGATCCCATGTTCAAATAATATCCTGTGCACATGAAGATTTTTGTTTAGAATTACTTCCACAAAGAAAATGCAAAAACTGTGTGCTGAGTGATAGAGAAGGCTGTCTAATTAAGAAATCGCAAACCACGAAGTAACAACCTGAACAGCGGCCATGATACGAGTCCTCCCACCTTCATAACACACACCGCAATGGGTATGTATGCACAGTTTGATTCTGTGATGACTGCATTAAAGAAAACATATGTTTTTCCCATCCAAACAAAAACTGGTTTTTTTTCCACCTTGGAGAAAGTTTCATTTTCAGTGACATAAAACAGTTTGATGTGGACAGAAGGCCAGAGCAGAGAGAAAAAGATCTCTGTTGACAACCTTAGGTAAAAAAAAAGAGGTTTAGTTTGTTCCATTGAAATCCCTTTGGATTTAGAAACCTCAGCTGAAGAAGTATTTCACAACTCAAGTTTTCATCTGAAAATAAAACCATTAGGTGGAAATAAGCAAAGAAGAACTAGAAGCCATTATGAAAGGCACTGGATGAAAAGGCAAAGGAGGCCTTTGTAAAGCACGTAAGGCAAATTTTAATTTAAAAAACTTAATAAATCCCATTTTTAAGCAGATATTTCACAAAATTTTGTTGACTGTTGTGTCATTTTATTTCATGGATTAAAACCTTACCAATAACTATCAATTATCAGATCACTCTATATTTAATGCTTTAATGATAATCTTCTTCTAGGTCCTTTTTTCTCTTTCTTGCAGGCTAAAATCAAAGAAAATCACATTTCTTCCTTTAACACCATCGTAAACAATAAAATAACCCCCTCATCTGACCTGATCATGATTCTGATTCTCACCCAAGACAGAAGTGGAAGTGAAGCCTTTTGCCTTTTACGAGAGCAATTTGTTTATTCTGCTCGTCCTCAGCTCAGGCACGTCCAGGTGACAGACTACTCATCACCCAGCCTGTAAAACATGTACACAACCATTCACAGGCTAATCACTCTCTCTCTCTCTCTCACACACACACACACACACACACACACACACACACACACACACACACACACACAAGCACAGCCATTACACATGGGAGTCTGATAGGCTCCAAGCCCCTCATTACAGCTTTTCTCCACAGGATGTAATTAAATAAAAAAAAACTCATTCTAAAATATTTATTGCTGTTTGTTTATGGTTGTTTCAACTAGGAAAGAAAGAAAGAAAGAAAGAAACTGGCATTCAGAATGAAAATGTCTTCCCTAATTAGTGAAACTCAATATTTAGTGTAAAAGAGAAATTCTATATATAAATCTTCCTTTAAAATCCTTAGCTCTTTGTGTTAAATCATGACTTATATGTTAAATGTGTTATATGAAGTGTGGCCTCTTCCACATGATCAGGGCTGTAAAGCTGATCACTTTCTCACTTTATCAGATTGTAAAGGGTTTAAAAAGATCCTTCATTGTTATTCTTGTTCAAGCTGTCTGCTTTGTTGCTGTATTCATTGTTAATCAGGATTAATGCAATCTAGTCCAACACAAAACCTCTTAAAATACACTTGTAAGTAAGTCACACAAAAGACATTTGGGAAAGTCTGAGAGTTGGGTGTCTTCTTAAATAATTTACATTAAAATTAAACAGGAATTCTGGAATGGAGTATATATACTAGTACATATTAAAATCTAATTCTGCTGTGTACATGTTACTCTGTGTTAGCTAAATTATGTAAGAAACATAAAAGTGCCAAGTTGTGTTTTACAAGTCGTTTCACACCATCCTCTCTTATTTTCCAGCAACGGACAGCTTATTATCTATTATGTACAGAGAAACCACAAAGCGCAAAGCTCTTTGTCCTGAAAACTGTCCCGTGGCAGTAAATTAAAGCTACAGCTTTACCTCTGCCTATTACAAATCTCTGACACTGGAGACTCATTCCACAAAATGTTAAATAAATATTTCCTTACAGAAAGCTTCATAATATCACTGACGACTGGACATGGTTTTAATATGTTTATGCGGCGTCCCTGGGCAAGTCGCTATTATAGAAAAGTGAACATATTACCTAATAACAAACGTATTTATAAAATCCTGTGATTTGCTGTTTCACTACAGACAGAGCTGCTGTTATTGAGAATTAATCAGCATGTTCCATCCATCCATCCATTATCTATAGCGCTTTATCCGTCTGGGTCACGGGGAAGCTGGAGCCAATCCCAGCATCTT
>JAQMYM010005513.1:0-10296 GCA_030014255.1 Parauchenoglanis ngamensis | reverse complement strand
ATGTCTTTGGACTGTGGGAGGAAACCGGAGCACCCGGAGGAAACCCACGCATGCACGGGGAGAACATGCAAACTCCGAACAGAAAGGCACCCTGGGTGACCCGGGGATCGAACCCAGGACTTCCTTGCTGTGAGGAGACAGTGCTAACCACTGCATATTAGAATAAAAATTGGTTTTCCGCGTGAGAAATACAATGTGTGGAGGGAGTGCGTGACAAAAGACCAAAAAGAGTGACTGTCACGCTCAATGTGTGACACTTGAGAGCCCTGTATTAGAGTCTATTAACTAAATGTGTGGAAGCCTACTCAATATGTTACAAGTGCTGTCACTCATTTTTCCAGTAACATATTCAGAGAAGCATAGCTCATAGCATGATAAAAAAAGGGTCTTCATGTGATAATGTGCACTTATCTATCTCCATTCCAAACACTGATATTATGGTGAGGCAAAGCAAGTCAAAACACCCTGGTACAGATACACTCACAGATAATAAGAATCAGTCTCAAGAGAAAGAAACAGATTTTATGCATAAGTGAAAGTAAAGAATAATCAAATAATTCCAGAGGGCTATCTCTGAGTTCTTTAGTTTTCTCCCACCTCCCAAAAACAGTCCAGTAGGTGGATTTGCTAAGCTAAATTCCCCAGTATGTCCAAGCTCCAGATCCACTGCAACCTGACAAGAATAAAGCGAACACACAAGAAGAATGAATTAAAGTAATGTCACCTTCATGTTAAGTTGCAACTTGCTCAAGTACCATACTGTGGTTTACCATAGTTTTTAAATCAATCAAGATCAAATTAATTTTAATGAACAGTAAATCATTTTATTTGCATTTCTTCATTACTCTTTATTTATTTATTTTCATAGCAATTCTAACAAAGCATGATTTGGTAGATAAAGGGACAGAGGCTGACATTTTGAATGTAAAAATTGTTCCTATGAACAAAGGTTGCATAATGGTATTATGTAGAGATCAGAGCAGCATCAATGAGAACATCTCTTTGAGTGAAGGAACAAGACTGGACAAGGTCTCACACCCACTTCAGGTAGCTGATTTCCATCATACAAAACATACACAACATTACCAAAGATCTGGTTTTGAAAACACGGTATAAGGTTTATACACTAACATATGAGAATGCAGGCCAATTCTTATTAGTTCTTCCTTATTCACAGTTATCACTGCCATCTCTGACAGAGCAGATTCAATTCTTCTGCTGTTAGGCTGGAACTCAGGAACTATGGTCAGTGGAATCTTAGTAGGTTTCCAACACACTCTAATGTGAGATGTCAAAGGAGCTCAATATCTATTTATCATACAGCATATTCTGTGTTGGGATTTTTTTTTTTTTTACCTCAAAAAAAGGTTCAGGTTGCCAGCTGAGCACCTTTTGATGTCCAGGTATTTTTACAGAATACAAGAGTCCATCTGAAGAGGGTAGACATTCTATGTTACATTTTTGTTTCAATTCCCTGTAGGGCACTAGAGATGTAGAGTGTGCCAAACTACCCCATAGCCAACAAGCCCCAATATCCCCTACAGAATTTTCACTTTTAGGCATTAACTGGGGTGATGGTAAATAAGTCTATTGAAATCAGTGGTCTTGAAAACAGACTTTTGTTTAGGTGTCGGTCTCGATTCGAGCTCACCTCCTACAAACACTCAGTCTTGACTGCCCCAAAATTACAGAGTCTTGTTCTTGACTCAGACTTGACCCTTTAAGGTTTTGATCTTAACTCAGACTCAATATAGGTGGCCCATCACTATTGCATATCACATATCACATTTTAATTATATGTTTGAAATAAACATAAAAAAATATATTTTCACCCAGAAGGTCAACTTCCCATTTGTTGAACAAAGACAGAAGTACGAGTCTGTATGTTTCAATACTGGTGTGACGCCGATGGCCACACAGCCCCGTCGTCAAGGCTCGGCAAGCACTCAAAATCACTGGAATCCACCAGAACAAGCTGGAATATCCCTACCATGCCAAACACAGTGTTAAAAAGCAAGGTGGGGCTGTGTAATATGGCATGGTTGGACGATAATTCCCAGCCACTCTCCTGCCCGCGGCGGCAGTGGATAAAACGGAGGAGGCGGCATATTCAAGGGGGTGAGTACTGATGAAGAGAAGTCTGACCATGCTTTCCCCTGTGTGTGTGTCTCTCTCTGCAGATTCCCCCTAAGAGGTTGAACCGGGTCACCAAGGGACTCCCCGCCGCCGCCTCCCTACTCGGAAGAGCCGCGTCACCACAAGGAGTTTTCCCCCCTGCTCTAATCCGGAAGCATGACCACACCTGCATGCTCACCACGAGGAAACAATCCCGATCACACGTATTTCACTCTTTGAGCTTTCACCCTCATATTGACTTGGTTATTTTTGCACTCACACGCACTAAACACAGAATAAACAACCCACGGTTTAGTCACCCAATCGCCGCCTCTTGTGCCTGTTTGTTCTGTCGCCTAGCATCCGCTTACACTGGAGAGATGGAGACTTCTACCAACAACTGTGCCAACATTATTGACACCAGTAAGCTAAAGCCTGAGAAATGGATAATCTACAATGAGGTAGGTGAAAAAATGGCTAGTAGTGTTGTTTTCAGATAGACCATTTGCTTCTTAGACATATGATCATGTTTTCCTGATATTTTTAAAAGACTGGAGACTATGTGTCTTTGTCAGCTGTCATACCTGCTCCTGCCCCGCATGCACCCACTATGGACTCAATTTGCCAGGTCAAAGCAGTAACAGACTGGCCCACACCACATTCAGTAAAGGATCTCCAGATGTTCATAAGCTTTGCAAACTTCTAAAGCAGATTCATTAGAGGCTTCAGCAGCAGAAGACACCTTCTTCAAACTTAAGTGAGCTTTCGCCATGGCACCCAGTTTATGCAACCCAGATCCCACATGACCATTCTTAGTGGAAGTGGATGCCACTGACACAGGAGCCAGAGCCATACTCTCTCAGCATGTGGAAGAAAAGCCAAAGCAACACGCCTTCTTTTCCAGGAAAATCCCAATTGAATAAAACTATCATTTGGGAAATCATGAGCTTTGCTGGAGGAGTGGAGACACTGACTGGATGGAGCAGAACATCCTTTTGTGGTACTTACTGATCACAAAAACCTAGAGTATCTATGAATGTCTTAATGCCTAAATCCACGACAAGCATGATGGCCCTGTTCTTTAACTGATTCCACTTCACCATTTCCTACATACCCGGCTCTATAAACACCAAGGCAGATACACTATCATGCATACACCCTTCTATTGAAGACAACAAGAACCTGAAATGATCTTATCCCTATCATGCATCATGAACGCCATTGAATGGGATTTCAACCAGAAATTTGCATCCGTCCAACCCAATCACATCCCTAAGAACTGCCTGTCTGCACACTCAAATGTACCACCCCAACTCCAAGGTAAACTTATCACCTGGGTTCACACTTCTTCAGCCACTGGGCATCCAGGCACTCGTAAAACTTACAAACTTCTCAGAGAAAAGTACTGATGGCCAAATATGGTTGATGACATTAACATATTCATCACTTCATGCTCCACCTCTGCCTAGACCAAAGTACCACAGACATACCATGAACAGTCCTGCACTTTAAACCTGACCCTAGTATTAAGTGTATTAGTTGTAATTGCACTATACAGTGTGACCCAAATGAGGATGGGATCCCTTTTGAGTCTGGTTCCTCTCAAGGTTTCTTCCTTCTGCCATCTCAGGGAGTTTTTCCTTGCCGCCATCGCCACAGGCTTGCTCATTAGGGATAAATATAGATAAATGTATAGATTCATAATTTTATATTCAGAATTTATATACTTTTGTGAAGCTGCTTCGTGACAATGTCTGTTATTAAAAGCGCTATACAAATAAAATTGAATTGAATTGAATACCACATCCCAAAGGTGTTCTTTTAAATTAAGATCCAGTGACTGGGAAGGCCACCAAAGAACACTGAACTCATTGTCATGTGATGAAACCAGTTTGAGATGACTTTTTTTTTGGCTTTAACATGGAGCATTATCATGTAGAAAGTAGCCATTAGAAGATGGGTAAATTGTGGGTATTGAAGGGATGCACATGGTCTGCAACAAAACTCAAATATGCTTTGGCATTTAAGCAATGACTGATTGGAATTAAAGAGCCCAATGTGTGCCAAGAAAACATTCCCCTCATGATTAAACCACATCCTGGACTTTTGACACAAGGCAGGCTGGGTTCATGAATTCATGCTGTTGGCACCAAATTCTGACCCTACTATCTGTGAGCCTGAGGAGAAACTGAGACCCCGTTTACACCTGGTATTAAAATGCATCTTGGGCAATATGATCACAACTGGATAGCACTAAATACAAGTGTAAACAACCTCCAAGATGCATTAAAGACACATTTGCTCAAGCCACTTGCCAAGGTGACAAAATTTGAACAAAAGTGGTCAGCTGGACACCTTGAACACGCATGATAAATATAGGTGTAAACGGCATTGTGTCTCGGCTGTCCATTTGTAACCTGAATGCTCAAGACGCATTTTAAAACCAAGTGGTTCATCAAACTATGCTATGTTTTTCCAGTCTTCAAATGTTCAGTTTTGGTGAGCTTGAGCCTCCTGCAACCTCAGCTTCCTGTTCTTGGCTAATGGAAGTGGAATTGCACATGGACTTCTGTTGTTGCAAGATGCTACTGAGATGCTTTTTAGCTCACCACAATTGTATAGTATATCTGAGTTACTGTAGCCTTGGCTAGCTTATAACCAGTGTGGCCATTCTCCGTTGACCACTCTCAACAAACTATTTCCATCTGTAGAACTGCCATGCCACTCACATTATGTATTTTCTTTATTTATTGCACCTTTCTGAGTAAACTCTTGAGACTGATGTGCATGAAAATCCCATGAGCTCAACAATTATGGAATTACTCATACCAGCCCATCTAGCACCAACAACCATGCCACAGTCAAAATCACTGAGCTCACATTTTTTCCCCATTCAGATGGTTGATGTGAACTTTAACTGAAGCTGCTGGCCCATACCTGCATGATTTTAAAGCATAGCACTGCTGCCACACGATTGGCTGATTAGACAATTGCATTAATGAATATGTGTACAGGTGCTCCTAACAGAGTTTGCGGAGTGTATATGCTTGCTAAATCTAAGGTATCCTTTTTCATAAATTTGCCAAGGTTGAAAAATTACCAGTTATCACCAACGACTTCAGACTAGTAATCACCACTTACATAATGAGTCGACTGCAGAATATTATTTTACGTGAGCTTGTTCATCTAATTTTACAAACCCGTAGCAATTTTTAATTTTGTGTTCATCTGATTCTTCAAACCTGTGCCATATGTAATGAAATGAAATTTCCATTTTTCTTTGCCACAAATTCATTCCTTGGTGAAGTGTCTATCTTCGTGCTTTTTTGGCACACACTGTTTTTGGGAGAGTACAGGCTGTAGGAGGCAGTATTTATCAAGTTAGGAATACTGCACATTTCTTTCAGGTTAGTTTAAAATACCAATATGTAATTTATTAACAGTACTAAATCATAAAATTACCATGATAGATCATCATAAATTAAGGAAACATGCTAAGTTGAAATACTGGCTTCTCACACAAAGCATGGGTAATTTTTTTTATTTTAATAAAAGAAAAATTTTAGCTAATAGGCTACTATATTTTACCCCAACCTTTACAAATGTCTAAATTATTGTTGTTGGTTATAAAGAAAATGAAACATTTTTTTTCATTTAACAAAATTAATATTTAAGTTGATAAAGAATGGAAAGAACAAAGTTGGTTTTTCTTCAAAAATTTTATGGGAAATTCAAATCCTAAACCCAATATCATGAATTGAACCGAATTGTGAATTGGGTGAATAGTTACACACAAATGTACCAAATGTACACAACATGTACAAATGAAAACAATAATATTAAGTATTTTTTACAAATGTAAATATATAATATTTTACAAAAAACAACTGAATAAATAATGAAAAATTATTTTAGGTTGTTAATTGAATAAGAAAATAAAAAAAATTATTAAAAAAAAAAAAATTGGTAGTTGCAGCTCTAAAATAATATATAAAGCAGAAAAGGGGAACATCACAGTACAGTGCAAAACCAGAGTAAAGTTAGCAGTGGGTTCAATATTCACCAGACATTCACAAACCTTCTCTGTATTTTCTGTATATTCTCTGCATACTTTGTGTATATTCCCACATTCACAAACTCGTGTGTGTTTGTGAAAAAACATTCACACCTTGGTTATTCAATTAATACCTTTAATAAATTGTGAAAATGTTAAGTAATCCAGCTCCAGTGATGTGTTCATGCAGTAACCGGGCGTTTGACAGTCCGTGACATTTCAAAATAAAAGTTACGAGCAGAAAAACAAGGAATTTTGTTAAAATCACGATTATTGCACATTAAAGATTCATTACAATGTGTGACATGCTTACACAAAATAACCAGAACATACAGAGCCTACAAACACCCTTGAAACAGACAGACATTGGCCATTATAATGTTCCATAGCCGCAGAATTAAGCAACTCATTTTCAACTTGGCTAAAAGAACATAACTGGAACTTTACATATCATGCACTTTGGCACTTGCAAATAATTTGTGAAATTGACTCATGTGCCTCAAATCCATGATTTCCTATGCAGGTGCCATATAGGCCATCATAATGCTCTAAAGGCAGTACAGAGTAACTCATTTTACATTTACATTTATGTCATTTGGCAGACACCCTTATCCAGAGCGACTTTGCATACATCTTATATTTTATACAGCAGTGGCAGCTTGGCGGTGCTGGGATTTGAACTCATGTCCGTCTTAACCACTGAGCTACCACAGACCCTTTCAGACCACAGACCTAAGGTGCCATATAGGTCATCGTAATGCCTTAACAATAGTACCTAGCAACTCCATTTCAACTTGTGGTCAAAGCACATGACTGGGCCTCCACATATCATGCACTTTGGCACTTGTGAAACTTGCAGATAATTTGTGAAATTGACTTATGTGCCACAAATCCATTATTTCTTATGCAGGTGCCTTATAGGCCATCGTAATGGTCCAATAACAGTACCTACCAACTCCATTTCAACTTGTGCTCAAAGAACATGACTGGACCTTCACGTATCAAGCACTTTGGCACTTGTGAAACCTACAGATAATTTGTGAAATTGACTTATGTGCCTCAAATCCATTATTTCTTATGAAGGTGCCATATAGGCCTTAACAATAGTACCTAGCAACTCCAGTTCAACATGTGGTCAAAGCACGACTGGACCTCCACATTTCATGCAGTTTGGTACTTGTGAAACCTGCAAATAATTTGTGAAATTAACTTATATGCCTCAAATCCATGATTTCCTATGCAGGTGCCATATAGCCCATCGTAATGCTCTGAAAACAGTACGGAGTAACTCCATTTCAACTTGTCCTCAAACAACATGACTGGAGTTTCACATATCATGCACTGTAGAACTTGTGAAACTTGCAGATAATTTGTGAAATTGACTTATGTGCCTCAAATCAATTATTTCCTATGCAGGTGTCATATAGGTCCCATCATAATGGTCCAACGACAGTAAAGAATAACTCCATTACAACTTGCCCATATAGAACAGGTCTGGACCTCTACAGGCATGTGCATGTATATATATAAATATATATATATATAAATATACAAACACAGACACACACACACACACACACACACACATATTCAGCCCAAAAGAGTTATACACACTTCAGCAAAACTTCTACACATAAATGTCTTAAAGTTAATGGTCACCACTTTGAGCACCTCTTTTAATTGTCGAGGCCAAAGCTAACTTGTATTAATCTTTTGATGTCTGAATATATTTAGTATTAAAATATTTATTAAAAAAATTGTTTTCCTGACATGTGTATA
Source organism: Parauchenoglanis ngamensis (assembly GCA_030014255.1). Taxonomy (NCBI): domain Eukaryota; kingdom Metazoa; phylum Chordata; class Actinopteri; order Siluriformes; family Auchenoglanididae; genus Parauchenoglanis; species Parauchenoglanis ngamensis. The sequence continues at coordinate 2,348 of JAQMYM010005513.1, read as the reverse complement.
CCTTTTTTTTGTCTGACTCTGTATATTTATTTCATATTTTAATTCTGGAGATGCTTTGTTACAAATTCAAGACAAAGAATGTAAAGTGACAACCATGGAGAAGAAGGTTGGAAGCCAAGGTCAGGGAAGCCCGAGGCACATCAGCCAGCTCACAGAAGTGCAGAAAGGAGTCATGAGAGACAGGTCCTGGGTCATGAAGTATTACTACGAGATGTCCATAAGTGAGGCTCTGGAGACTGCTAAATAAAGACTCACAGCTGGCCAAAAGACTGAGGGAAGCGGAGACCAAAAGAATAAATGGCCTGTGCTCCAAAAAACCATCTAGGGTATATTCACAGCTGCAAGGGAATAACATCAGAGGAAGATTAGATCCACCCTGAGCTGAGACAGAAATACTGGAAGGACAAATGCAGCATAGGACAATCCTGATCATGAAAGATCCCCAGAAGTGTACACTGCCATCCAACTACAGGTCAATAACCTGCCTCTCCACAACATGGAATCTCCTCTCAGGCATCATAGCGAAGAAGCTAGGATGACACATGAGTCCAAACATGAGCAAAGCTCAGAACAAAAATGGAACCAACACCAGAGGATCAAAAGCACTAGCTGCAAGTCGATAGAGCAATCATCCAAGACTCTAAGACTTGGCAGACCAACCTGAGCACAGCCTGGATTGACAACAAGAAGGCCTATGATTTGATGCCCTACACATGGATACAAGATTGCTTGGCACTATATCAAGTCACCATAAAGTGCAGCATACATCAAGCATGTCCCTGATGCTGTTCTGCACAGGCCTGAACCCCCTCAGCCACATCATCACAAAAGTGGATATGAATACAAGTTCACAAGTGAAGTAACCATCAGCCGCCTCCTGTACATGGAGGACATCAAGCTCTATGCTAAGAGTGAGTGAGATATTGACTCAATGATCCACCTCACAAGAATCTACAGCAAGGACATTGGGATGTCATTTGGACTGGATAAATGTGATGCATAATGGCCAAGAGAGGGAAGATGATCAGGTCTGAGGGAGTGGAGTTATCTAAGGGCAAAATAGCAGATATACAGGGGCAGCTACAAGTACCTTGGTATCCTAAAGGCCAATGGGAATCAGGATGAGGTTACAAGGAGATCAGTCACAGCCAAATAACTCCAGAGGGTAAGACAGGTGCTCAGAAGTGAGTTATATGGTAGGAATAAGATCCAAGCCATCAATATGTACACTCTACCAACCATCAGATACCCAGCTAGAAGAGTGAACTAACAACAGGAAGAAATAGATGCCACCTATGTCAAGATATGGAAATGCCTCATGATGCACGAGGGTTCCATCTGAAATCCAGCTCCCTGAGACCCTATGAAAAACAGACAGAAGGGATTCGTGAGTGTCAGAGCCACTATCCAGAATGAAAAAGGAACATCTGTGCATACATTGAGAATATGGGTCCCCCAGATCAAACTGATGAAAGAGTGTCTCAGGCAGCAAAAGAAAGATGATGATGAGGAGGATAAGAAAGTATTCTGGAAGACCAAGCCCTGAATGACAACACAGAGGCATTAATCATGGCAGCAGAAGAACAGGTCCTAAGCACCAGATCTGTGGGGTCTGTAGGCAGAACCCAAGGTGCAGGCTGTGCAAAGACACCCTTGAGACTGTCCAGCACATAGTAACTGGGTGCAAGATGCAGGCTGGGACAGCATTTAATGAAAGACATAACCAAGTGGCAGGGATAGTGTACAGAAACATCTGCACCAAGTATGGGCAAGAAGTTCCTAAGACCCGATGGGAGATGCCATTGAAAGTGGGTGAGAACAACAGAGTCAAGATCCTATGGGACTTCAAGTTCTAGACAGATAAACAGCTGCTGGCCAACTAACCAGACATAGCGGTGGTTGATAAGGAACAAAAACAGCAATAGTGATTGATGTGGCAATCCCAGCTGACCGTAACATCAGGAAGAAAGAGCATGAGAAGATCAAGATGTACCAAGGCCTGAAGAAACAACTGGAACAGATGTAGAAGGTGAAGTCTGAAGTTATTCCACTGGCAAGAGGAGCATTGGGGTCTGTGACTCCCAAATCCTGAAAAGACTCCAACAGAAATGTCTCCAGTTCCAGTTCTAGGAACACCTAAGATACTGAGCAGAACCAGTGTATGTATGCATGTGTGTATGTGTATATATACTACCACTACTACTACTACACTATCAGTCAAAGGTTTGGACACACCTACTCTTTTTCAAAAGTTTTTCTTTATTTTGTTTTCTTTCTACATTGTAAAACATTACTGAATACATCAAAACTATGAAGCAACACCTATGGCATATACTGAATTATGTGGT
>JAQMYM010005512.1:0-10301 GCA_030014255.1 Parauchenoglanis ngamensis | reverse complement strand
CGAGTGTGTGCGAGTGTGTGCGAGTGTGTGCGAGTGTGTGCGAGTGTGTGCGAGTGTGTGCGAGTGTGTGCGAGTGTGATTTTATCTCGTGAGAGTGTGAGGGAGGGAGGGAGGGAGGGAGGGTTGAGTGAGTGAGAGTGTGTTTTTATCTCTCCGTGCAAGTGCGCAAAACATTCTCCTTCTGGACAAAGTGTTGAAAAACTAAGCGGTCATTGAACACATTAATTATGCAAAAATTATTTCCAGCCATACTAATATGAATCGACACTATATAGCTAGTTTTTACATTTATTAGCCCAGCTAAGATTTGGTATTTTCATGCACCCTAAATAGTACGGTATCTTAACAATTACATTTGTTCTGACAGTATTAAACTCACTTTCTCTGCTTCTGTAAAAAAAAAAAATAATAATAATAATAAAATAAATAAAATTTCTGTAGCAAAATAGAACCCATCACATCTGACAAGCAAATTGCTAGATGGCGTAATCCCAGAAATGTTGTCACAGAACATGCTAGCTAACTTTTTAGGCAGGTTTTAGTTATCTACATGTTCTTTAGATACATTTGACTAATGTTAAATAAATCACTGACAAAATGTAAATAATAGATTGATGATCAATCTCACTCATGTCTGCCTGTGGTACATTAGGCTGTGTATTTGCTCACCCACAGGTGACTTTAAGCTTGTTACTGAAATTGCTTATAAATTCTAGTTTTGGGTGTTATTGTGTTTAGATGACTGATGCAGCATTTAGTCAAAAGGTCTATTCGAGAATTCTTACACTAAACAAATCCAGTGCAAGAGGGTTGATTTAAACTCACATTGTGGCACCTTAAAATAGAAATGTCATTAAATTAGTTCACCACTGATTCCTGTACCCTTATATAAGCCCTGATTTGTAGTAGTTTATTTATCTGTTGCTCTGTTTTTAAATTTGGCTTTGGCAGAATGACAGATTTGAAGACCTGACTGAGGGCAGTAGAAAGCGAGAGCTCCCTCAGCTGAGCTTCATATTTTCTTTCTTGACCCTTTTTTCCTTTTTAAACCCTCTTTTCCTGTCCCGTTCACATAAAATTTTAAACAGGAGGCCAGTGTCAAATTCTGACAGGAAATCACATGGATTTTAGACTCTTCAGGCCATTACGAATACACATGAGGCTTCTGAGTTACTGATGTCATGGATACAGTTCTGCACAGAGAAGAGAGGAGGAAGATGGATGATGGCGAGAGGAAAAGAGAGTAGGAGAGGCTGATGGGTAGAGAAGGGTACTAAGGAGATGGGAGCTTTCATGGAAGTGTTGATCATAAACCATATGTGTGTGTTTGGGGGTTAATGGTCATTTCTCATCTCAGTGTCCCGTCCTGTCCCTCAGTCCTGCTCCCAACATCCTGTCCATCTGTGTTTTGTCCTGTTGCTCAGTCCTGTCTCAGTCATGTCCCGTCCCTCAGCGTCGCGTCCCGTCCCATCCCTCAGCATCGCGTCGCGTCCCGTCCCTCAGTGTCGCGTCCACTACACTTCAGTACACTTGTGTCAACACTGCATCTCCAACGTGTCAAGCTGACCACTTTTGTTCAAAAAGTGGTTTGAATGCATCTTGGAGGTTGTTTACACTCGGTGCTGTCCAGTTGTGATCAGATCGCCCAAGATGCAAGTTTGGAGGGCAGCGTGCAGGAAATGAGGAAGGAAGGCAGATGATGGAAGGGAATTGGTCAACTGATTTTGAGCGTGATAAGATGCAGTCAGCTCAGCTTATCTTTTTAATCTCCTTGCAGGAGAAATTAAGGCATCCATTGGCTGCTAGCAAGCCAAGGAATTTTTCTCTGATGTGTGTTTTCACCTCTGTGTGAGGGAGTGTACTGTATGTGAGAATGAATGTTGTCCAGAGTGTGAAAAGGAGTAATCACTAATGTGTATATATACGGACATAACTGTATTCACACAGTATGCTTTATTTGAATGGTTTGCATCTTCATTCTCCTCTCCTTTTATTCTCTTCGGTCCATTCCCCTCCCCTGTCCCTCCCATACTCCACCTGCTCTCACATATACACACAGTCTTACATCTCACTTTTGGGTTTTACACTCGAGTGGGTTTGCAATTTTCTCTTGAATAGATAAGTAATGGTTTAGACTGAACGAAATAGCCTTAAAATACATTGAGGCAAATGCAACTGAATGCATGCATTTTCAGGCTGGCTGTATAATTGGTCTTAAAAAGTACACACACATCCACAGGGTGTCCAAAATGTCTCCATACATTGGCGGAAATTGACCCCCAGAGAGAAACACCGAACGAGTTGTCTCTTCCACTCATGATGAACTCCTGTTAATCTGGGGTTTATATTATTAAAAAAAAACCTTCTCTCACCTCCCCTTATTGTCTCTGCCTGCCTCAACCTCCGGTCCTCTACCAGAGGCCTGGGAGTTTGAGGGTTCTGCACAGTATCTTAGCTGTACCTAGAACTACATATTTCTGGACAGAGACCTCGGTTGTTGTACCTTGAATCTGTTGGAGTCGCTCTCCATGTTTGGGAGTCACAGCCCCTAATGCTCCTCCTACCACTGGGACCACTTTGGACTTCACCTTCCACGTCTGTTACAGTTGTTCCTTCAGGCCTTGGCATTTCTCAAGTTTCTTCTTCCTGATGTTACCGTCAGCTGGGATTGCATCATTTATCACTACTGCTGTTTTCTGCTCCTTATCAACCACCTCGATGTCTGGTTGGTTGGTCAGCTGCTGCTTGGACTTGAATTCCCACAAGATCTTAGCTCTGTTGTTCTCAACTACTTTTGGTGGTGTCTCCCATGGGACTTGAGAGCTTCCAGCTCATACCTGGTGCAGATTTTTCTAAACACTATCCCCACCATTTGGTTATACATTTCAGTATATGCTGTTCCAGCTTGTATCTCGCACGCAGCAACTATATGCTGGACAGTCTCAGAGGTGACTTTGCACACCTGGGTCCTGTCTATTGTGGTAGACCCCTGCCTCTACATTACAGATCTGGTGCTTAGTGCCTGTTCTTGTGCTACTTTTTCTAACCACTGGTAGGATTTCCTGATGTTAGCACAATACCATTTCTTTTAATGTGACACACAAAATGACTTTCACTTTGTCTGTTTTCATTTAAATACCACAACTGCAAGGTGCTGGAAAAGCTTGAAAACGGACCCTGAAAGCTGCTTGAATTTGACCTTGGAAAAAGGTGTATGAACCCTGAGAAAAGCGCTCTTGCACAGAGGAGTTCATGACTTTTTTTACATTGTGGCTTATTTGGAGTTCTTCTTGGTGCGGTGACCCACGGCCCTCTCGCATGCTGTGCAGATTTATCAATTATGGAATGCTGCGATATTCAGTAAATCGTGCTGCAGACATAAGATTTTTACGGAGGCAGCTGATGTTGAGGGAGGAATTTGGCGCTTTGCTCACCGACTATAGTTTGCGTTCATCAATAAGGTGAGAACCAGATCTGTTATTAACTCAACTATTCTTTAATGAATCAAAAAGTGCACTATCCAAGTAGTAATAGAAGGTTTTTGTTGTAATGATAACAGTAGCGCATGAATGGGACAGTTGAATAATATTGACGTCATCGCAAGCTTAGGCACAGTTAGGAATAACACCAGATGCTTACTTGTGCCCGAGTCCAACCGAAGCAGGCCAGGGCACAGTACGCAGCGATCACACTAGTCAAATGAACTGGACTTGGGGGGGGTCAAATGTGCTCGGGCACGGTACGGATTGCATGAAAAGTAAGTATGAACGATATGGACCTTAAAAAGTGTAAATATATAGATGTAAGTTTATATAATTATCTATATCTATCAATCTATACACACACACACACACACACACACACACACACACACGTTGAAGTGATGACAATCTTTTGTTAAAATTTGGTTTGTGACCTTAAAATGTTTTTGTCCAGTATCCTGAGTGTCCATGGCACTGAAGCTTGAAATTAATGTTGGGTTTTCATTTCAAGGCTGTCGGGAAAGTTAACTGGCTTTGGAAAAAAGTGCACTTACCTGTCCGCAGAACGTCTCCAGTCCTCATGATGTCCAAGACGTAATAACCCGAAACGCATGCATTTTAAAGAGCTTCATTTGACAACGGCTGGATTGTCGCAATCATGTCCTTTCGGCAGTCTGATCATCCTGCCTCGTCAACTCCTTAGACACCGTGCATGGCTAAACAGCCGCTAGCTATTTCTATGAAGTATTATTCGGAGTTCCTTTCATTTTCTCGTTCATCACTCGAGTGTTTTTCATTCTGTCCTAAAGCTGATTTGTGTGCGCCAACAATCATAGTGCAGTTTGTGAAAATAAATTGGATGTCTTATGCTACATTCAAAGGAAAGCCACCAAGCAGTTTGCTAGGTTGTAGGTCTGAGATATAGTTTTACCTTTAGTTAAATGAGGGTTTTTATCCTTTTTTTTATTATTATTACTGTGTTTAAATTAAGAAAAGAATTTGGAGCTTTTATAATTTTAAGCTTTGATTTTGTGATGTTCAAATGTCCTTTCAACTGATTTTTACTAGATTGAATAAAGACGTATCTATCCAATAAGTACTTAATTTAAGATTATGGAGAAAAAAAAGGTTTTATGTTCTTCTTACTGCATTACCTCCTCGACAGAGTTTTAGACTGGTAGAACTCTTAGTCTGTGACCTAAAGCACCAGTATCAGGATGTATTTATTGATAGAGACATCAAAGCACTTATGTAAGTTGCTCTGGATCAGGAGGTCTATTTTGACCTTGCTCTTGCTGTTCTCGGTTCTTCTCTCACACACACACACGCGTGCACGCACACACGCACGCACACGATTGGTTGATGAACTGTTTCTCTCAGGGTGTTTTCACACTTTGTCCGATTACACGTGTTCACACTCAGGACTGTTTCTGTGTGCTTTTCGCGATGGGGCCCAAAATCGCAGGTTTACTTTCATGCTGATGAATTGGTTTTGAACTGTGGCTTGATTCAGAAATTCCATATGGCACTTTTTCTTTCAGTTTTGCAAAATGGTGGGCTCTTGGTTAATCAGTTTTCTGTTTTTTGTTATTTTCCTGTGGTACCAAACCAGTAAACAGCAGCATGTTTTTTAGGATGGATGGCATGTTGTCATGGGGAACATCTGCAGATGTGTAATTGATCTCATATAAAAGATTTTTAGCCATGCATGAGACTTTTCAATGCGATGCTCTCAGCACAACACCTGTGCCACAGAAGTGAACTCATTTCAGTGCTTCAGTTGTATCAATGTCTAGTTTTATATATCAGTAATCACAAGAACCCTGTCCCTGGCGTTTTGAAAATAGAAGCAGGAAGTAATGTGACAAATTGAACCTCACAAATCTCAATTTGTATGATTTGTGATATTGGGTTCATGATTCAATTTAAATGAAGAAAGTTTTATTACCAAAAACTGCAGCATTTGTTTTCCTATTCATCACCTTAAATATTCCTTAAATTAAATAAACAAAAAATACTTTTTTTTCTTCTTTTTCTTAACCCTTTTAACTACTAGAGGTGGCTCCATTGGATCCAGTTGCGCATCAAATAGCATTTCTCATATTCACGCTAAAAAATTAGCGACTCCCACAAAATAAACACGCACTTAAGGGGAAAACGCTTCACTAAAAGCAAAAAACGTTTTTACCTAGACAAAACACAATTTAATGGCCTAAAAAAGTGTGCTACAGGGGTTAAAGGGTTTTAAAAACCAATAATTAATTACAAATATTTGTAAAGTTTTGAGTAGCATGTAATCGCTTTTAACTAAAATATTCCTTTTATCAGAAATTTACTAACAAATAGACCTTTTCTTGATAAACGTTTATGAACATTTAAATAAAACGGCTAACTCCATTCGTTTCTTTTGCTTTCAGCAGTTGCACAATAGCTGTTCCTCATTCTAGATCTGGGTTTTTTTTTTTCTGTGTGGTTTTGTGGCATTCGAGCTGTAACTTCTGCCTACAGTGACGTTACATGCATAGCCTCTATTTTTCGTTATTGCTCTCTCTGCCATTTAAACGACACAATTACAGCCAGGATAAGAGATTATGCAACCAGATGATAAGGGCTCGAGTGTCCCCGAGTCCAGAACAAAACACAAGTGTGGAAACTGTAGTGTTCAGAGGCTTCATTCATTCATTCATTCATGTATTTAAAAAAAAAAAAAAAAAAAAAAAGCTGTTGGCCAGTGGTGCTCACACATCTGGAGCAAGCAGATATGGTAGCCATGACCGTGCTATTAATATTCTCATTTAGCGTCTCAGTACAGCATTGAGAGAGAGCACACTGAGGTTTTAGTTTGGAAATAACACTATAACACTCCGGTTTTTCACATTTGTTTGCCACACATACTTGGTAATGATGCGAAGACCTTCTATTGATATAAGGCAGCATATTAATGTAGCTAATTAATGCTATGTCTTTATCTAAACTCTTACCTCTGTAACTAGAATTAAATATTTTGGCTCTTTTGTAGAAAAGCTGTAAACACCATATTTTTTATGAGGACAGGGTGATCGTTAGGACACTAACCTGTAATTGTGAGGAGATTTGATCCTTTTACATTTGTCATTTGGCAGACGCCCTTATCCAGAGCGACTTGCATACAGCTTATTTTATACAAGTAAGCAGTGAAGGGTAAGGGCCTTGCTCAAGGGCCCAGCAGTGGCAGCTTGGCGGTGTTGGGATTTAAACTCACGACCTTCCGATCACTAGTCCAATGTCTTAACCACTGAGCTAAACAGACCCACTTTTTTGCTCCTAACAAAGGCCTGAATGCTTGGACACACACGTACATGGATGGAGGCAGGGGCTGATGTTACTTCCCAAATACCCATGTTGAATTTGAATTGTAATTTGTTTATATGCATTAAAATAACAAATGATTGAGCTGGTGAAACCGTAAAATGTGAAGATAAATTGGATTATATTCAGTTGAATAATAGATTGAGTGACATGACTCAAAGGCAAAGGTGTGTAACAGCGTGTTGTGTGTTGGGGTCCTGTTAGGCATAACAGAAGGGTTTGCAGAGCTAAGAGGCTGGAGCTGCTGGGTATTTTTAGAGTGATTTAGAGCCTCTGTCAATAATGATAATAACACTGCAGTTCCCACGTAATTGGCCAGAGAGAGAGGGAGAGGGGGAGAGAGACAGAGGGGGGGGCTGCCACACTGCCTCACTGCCTCTTTCAGCAGCTAACATTCTGAAAAATGTTGGGTTACAGCAGCACGACTCAACTAGTCATCTGCTGGGATTCTAGGTCTTCAGCATGGAACCATTATCCTGTATAAAAGCATCCGGGGAATGTTTGGCAGCCTGACAGGAGAGTGTCCTGTCTAAACCAGGGCATGCTAACTTTTTTTGCACATGGCATTGGCGCTACAGAGGTTGGTAGTTTTGTAGCACAGGCCACAAAATTGTAATACGAGTATAAAATGTCCGTTACAATCACTAAACACACAACTGCTTGTGGTGCAGTTCATCCGGGGCTGCTGCTGGCCATTTGGGTGCCCTAAGTGTAATTGCTTTGTGGTGTCCCACTTTATTAAAAATAAATAAATAAATAAAAGGGCAACCATCTTTAAACTGAAGAAATATATTTTCATTATGAGTGTTACAAATAAGAAAGCCACAACTATACAATAACAGTACATATTACACTATAGAAAAAGTGCAATCTTCAATAAAATCAACCATATTTTCATTATTACTGTTACCATTATTGTTAAAATAAACATGTAAATATATACCCATATACACTTCTTACAGATTCTATAACAATCCATATCAGTGGTTTAGAATAAAAGTCTTTAACATATATAGTAAGTATTTCCCCCTTTTGTTAAGGAAGCCCCACCACATGTTGAGTTTAAAAGCGACTATGATGATCACGGTTTCTTTCTCAACATCATGCTCTGGTCTGTGATCTAATGGTAGCTCTTTCAGTGGTGCTTCATCTTAAATTTCATTAATTCATCATTATGATTATGAGATCTTTATGGTGCACCCTACGCCGGAGTTACACAGAAGTGGCCCTGCAAGGCTAGCCAGCTCCTCACTGAGGAAATGCAGTTGTTTGCTAGGAATTGTGGGGTTTGTTGTTGAATGGATGGACTCTATGCAGTCCATCACACACAAGCACATAAACCCTGTAGTTTTTGGTACTGCCTGAAAGAAGGCAAAGGTTTCTGGGTTCTGTAGTAGTGTTGTGCCACCTACCAGCAGGAGATATTTAACACACTGAAGGAAGATACAGGTGGAGGGAACAAAGCTCATGCAAGAGACACGAGTACTGAGATTAAAAGAATGTGAACTGTATTGTTATTAGAATGACGTATACAAACATCATGATCATACCTACTTTAGCATTATGTGCTTTTGCTGTGCTGGTTACAGTTTGAACAGAACGCAGCCGTAAGAGTTCTCCCTGAAGAATGAACATATTAATGCAAGTTCATTAGCTTCCTGTTTGATATGCCACACCTTCTAGTGCTTTTTTCAAAATAATTTTTAAGGCTGTGAATGGATTCGCATCTTCTTCTGAGACAGACTCCGATTCTGTAAGTGAAGTTGCTCCACAGCGATATCCAAGATCATCAAACGCAGGACTTATTTCTGTTCCCTGAACAAATCCTAAAAGAAGTGATGAGGCTGCTTTTAGTCTGGCTTCTGCAAAACAGTGGGACTCCCTCCCACAAGACGCATGGCAAGCGTCCTAATTTTAAAAAGAGCTTACAGTGTGTGTCACGCTATTATGTGTTTATTGAAGTTCTTTCATGATACCTTCCCTTTCAGGGAGACATACTTTGCAAGAACTTTGATTGCACTTATCGGCATCATCTCTGAAGGTTTCATTAAGTGCTGCACCTGTGCTTAAAGGCTGCTGCTGCTGTTCTGCTTTTCACTACAAATTTGCTGTGCATTACACAAGTTGTGTGAAGTTGCAGAAAAGAAGGTGTTCTGGGACACAAGAAAAGAGCGCAAAAGAGGCGACGCTAATCATTAAGAACTTGGATGATGGCAAGTCAGCACTTGAAATTGCAAAGATGACTCATCGTACCATCAAGAAGTGTGTGGCAGAATCTAATGCAGGTAGAAAAGGGTCAGATAAGGGGAAAATGAAAGTTGTTTCAAAACAAACTCTCCCATTTTAAGCTATTGATGATAAACAATCCTTTAACTAACACCAAAAAGATATTTGACGAAGCTGGTGCCAGCAGTGTATCGAGATCAACAAGGTGCAGGATACTCCTCCAGCTTAGAAAATGTGTAGTCAGATACTCAACCTCCACTGAAGGCTTACCACAAGGTGAAACATGCGCAGTGAACCCAGAAATACATGAAGGTGGACTTCCAAACTGTGTTTTGTTCACTGACGAGTGCCGAGCAGGTCTTGACGGACCTGATGGATGGAGCAAAGGGCGTATAAGAAACGATAGACCTCATCCTCTCAGACGGAGGGGGTGGTGGCGTGATGTTTTGGGCTGCAATAACTGGCAGTGAGCTGGTTGGTCTTTGGAAAGTTCCAGAAGGTGTGAATCTGACTGCAGATTCCTTTATAGAATTTCTTTGAACCTTAGGAACTTTGCGCCATGGTACAAAAGGAAGCCTCTGGCATTAAGTCTGAAGATGATCTTCATGCATAACTATGCTCCATCACATGCTGCCAAGAAGACACAAGACTACCTAATGAATCTGTGCGTCAACAATGGTTTGCTGATGGAGTGGCCAGTACCGTCACCTGATTTAAATCCTATAGAATTTTAAAAACAAAGTTCTCTGCTTTACCCATTTCATAGTTTCCAGTTATATGTTACTTATTTCAAATTTTGCTTCAATTATTTTTATAGAATGGTCTTCTTTCTTCGTGGCTTTCCACTTTTTTCTCTCATGCTGGTTCTTATCTGCCTTATCAAGCACTTTTAACTGTATAAAACCTTTTGCTTTTTTTTTACATTTGCATTTGGACCATCATTGTTAAGAATTGGGGAATATACCAACAATGTCTGTGCACCGTGTCTGCAGGTAATTCCCAGCTGGGGGCCTCGATAGTAGACGCCCTGGACACACTCTATATAATGGGCCTCCATGATGAGTTTAAAGATGGTCAGGAGTGGATCGATAAGAACCTGGACTTCAGTGTGGTGAGTGATCACATGAAAATGCTTGATGTACACACACATTTAACGATCAACATTACCAGTTGTAATGTGCCTACTTTTTCTTGGTTTAATATGAAATTGTTCAGCCATTCAGTATATATCTTGAAATATATATA
>JAQMYM010005511.1:0-10302 GCA_030014255.1 Parauchenoglanis ngamensis | reverse complement strand
TTTGTTTTTAAGAAAGAAAATTGGTAGTAAAATCTACTTGGGTATTGTTGACTTAACAATTCATACAAGTAAGTAAATCGAGGATTTCCTTAGTAAATATTACAATGAATTTCTGTGTGGAAATTGTTACCAAGCTTTTTTTAAGTAAAAGTTAGCCAGAATTTTTTTCAGTGCAGTACACATAAGCAGCTTGCAAGAATACAGTATACTACACAGTCATGTGACTAACTGCCAACAGAAATTATGTCTGACTGCTTAATTTTTGATAAATGAACAGAAAAGTGCCCCTGAAGGCTGGCTGCAGTACAGTGGCAGGCACTAAGTTTCTTTTACAGACTATGAAATTTGCATCAAATGCAACTATAAATGGTTAAAAATTAATTTGTGTAGTTACTCTATATAGGCATCTAGGCAAATGAGTTAATAAGTAATACACAAAGGGTAAAGTCCTCAAGCACCACTGACAGTGCAATATTTCACACCACTCCCCTCACTCAAACAAGCAATATACTTTATGCCCAGTTTATTTATCCACACTATAAAAAGGGTTGTAAACACAATTGTTGATAATGTCTTCACATTGTACATGAACAAAGGTATACAGTTGATAACAGGTATATGTGTTAATGCACTGGGTTACACAACAGACTAGATCAAGGTGCAAAGCAACTGCTGCTGAGTTGTCACTTTTACTCAACAAGCTCCAAGGCACTGAAGATTACAGACAAAGGCACGAACACATATCACAGCTCATTGTGCAAAATGTAGTGTCTCCTGTGTAGGCTACATCACCATTTTATTAATCGGTAATAGCACAACACTTTCCTATAGATAATGTAAATGTGCACGATATATATTTAATATTGGCCTCACATGGCATTCAATAGTGATTTGAGTGTATGTACAGCCCAAAACATACACTTAATACTGCTCCTCGAATGAGCTGATATCACTCATGAAAAAAGTCTAAGGTAAGAATTGTGCGTAACTGAAACACTCCTTTGTTTTCCTCCCTGTTTCTGGAACTTCTAAATATGCCATAGTCCAAAGTTTCATTTGCAATCTGACTCCTGATGTATTAAAATAAATTATTAAAAAATCCTCACTATGCATGCATAATCATACTCTGAAAATGCAGAAAAACTCATGCCACTACCCACACCTCAATTCCCCTTGTCCCATATCACAGTAGACTTCATCACTGACCTGCCAGAGTCTGCCAGCAACACTGTAATTCTAGTTATCACTGACTAATTCTCCAGATCACTCTGCCTGGTTCCTCTGCGAGCATTAACCATGGCCTTTGAACTTGCAGAAATCATGTTCCATCAAGTGTTCCATTACTATGGTATCCCCAAAGATGTGGTCAGTGATTGAGGTCCCCAATTTACTTCACAAGTATGGGCCAGTTTTATGGAAAATCTTCTGGGTACCACCAACAATCCAAAGGTGAAGTAGACCATCAACCAAGAAATAGGGTGTTTTCTGTGAACTTTCTGTAACAACAATCAAGGAGACTGATCCAGATTCCTGCCCTGGGGTGAATATGTGCAGCACTCCCTCTGACACACTGCTATCCTACTCACTCTGTTCCAGTGTGTCCTGGGATACGAGTCCCCTCTTTTCCCAGGTTAGTGGCTCCGGAGGAGTGAACAGGTCCGAGAGAGCAACCATCCGAGACTCGAGCAAGTGGCAGAGAACAACAAACGCTTTGAGGATCACCACCGATTGCCTTCCGGGTAAGGTACCGAGGTGCGGGAGATTGCCCCAGAATCACACTTGTCACATGCACTGTGTACCTGTGCTGAAGAATGGTGCTGATACACAAAAGCATACAGCTCTCGGCTGTACTGCCTCCCGCCATGCAGCGCAGCATAACCACCTGCCTACAGTAAAAATGCTCGTGGAGGAGGGTGCCAATGCTTGGAGCACTGATCGTGCCCTGCAAACTCCGCGCCACCTGGAAACAAAAGGTGGTTATGGTCAGATGGACATCGAGTTGCTGAGAGGCGGCCTGAGGTGGTCACAGTGTGCGGGGGAGGATAATGTGCTCTGGTGCTTGGCTTTGCCAGTGTGCATGCCGGTGTACATTGGGCTAGGTTGGTTTGGGTGCAGTGGTGCATGCTCATTGGTGATTGCCATGTCTGCGTCAGCATCTACCTGCTTGGCTGGCTGATGGGGAATGGCAGGGTGGCCATACTGGGTTGCCTTATGGAGTGGACACATGGTTGTCACTCATCTCCTTGCTGAGCAATGGAAACTCACAATCCCCCCAAAATCTGAACATTAAAACAGAAAACACAGCCATTTATTAAGCCAAAAATGCAACATCTCAATACAGGACTCAGTGGATACATTTCTGCTCTCCTCGATCTAGGAAAGCTAGCAAAAAAGATAATATCTGTAATGCCTGGTGGACTGGGAAGGGTACAGCCTGGAGAAGAAATGCTGGATCCCAGCTCATGACATCTTTGACCCCCTGCTCATCCAAGAATTCCTTTCCAGTCACCCTGATCAGCCTAGCCCCAGACCCTGAGGACCCCCTTGCAAATTGTCAACTCCAGGAGGTAGTTCTTTGAGGGGAAGGCTCATGTCCAATCCTGCAACTTACACACTTACTCCTGACATCAGTGTACCTGATTCACACAGACACACACCCATGAAATCTCATGAAAACCCGCTCACAACCGAACATGGCTGAATCATTACTGTGCTCACAATCTCTAGACTTCTGATTGGATGCAGGTGCATCCACTTAACTCCACACCCAACACACACACACACACACACACACACACACACACACACACACACATACATGCATTCAGCCACAAGGTCTTTGCAAAGCAATAGTTTGCCCAAGCAATAGTTTTGACTGTATTTAGGTATTCTGGTTTCCTGAGTTCTGTCCTGCCTCTGATATTCTGTGCCTCAACTAAACCTTTGCCTGATTTTATATTAAGCCTCAGCCTGACATCTCTGTACCTTTGCCTGTGTGTTCACTTCATAAACAACTCTACATTTGTGTTCAACCTGCTTCTGTCTCATCGTGACCCTGAGATATGTAAGTAAAAGAAGCTTTTATTTATACTCTATAGTTAATCACTTTTGTATGCCTGTCTAGGCCTCTATTTCCATTTCCTTTGTCTAGGGACACTTGCAGAGATGTGTATCCTTTGTCTGCTCAGATTTATCCATCAGTTTATGCACTAGAATTCAAGTAGATGTAGTACCTTTGATCTCATTCTAGTTCAATGCACAATTTTATTCTTAACTAACACTTAGTGGAAAAATGCAGTCAAAGAAGCAAGATAAGGTAGGAGTTGTTTATAGTTTTACACAGACACTACTGTCATTTTTAGCATCAGTTTGTTATTCATATTATCTTTTCTTGTAGTATATCTCTTTAGATGGGAACAGCCTCACAACTGCTGAGTTGGTCAGTTTAGGAAAAGGCCTTTATAAGATTAAGGTACAAAATTACTGCTTCAGAAAATTCTGTTATTTTATACTTAAATTTTTGGAAAAGGAAAAAAAATGTCCTTGTATGAACCTGTGGAACTATTTCTGTCTTTTAGCTTAGTGCTGAGGCAGAGGAGCGTGTGATCAGAGCTAAAGATGTTATTGAGAAGATCATATCTGAAAATAAAGGTACTGCATTTAAATTAATCAAGCGTTTCATAATATTTTATTTCTGGAAGTTTAGCAAAAAAACAGAAATGTAAAAGCCATTCAGAGAATGCTAACTGTTTACTTGATTGTTGTTGATTCTGTAATGCAATTATTCTGTTTGTGCTTAAAAATAAATTGAACCTGTGTGTTAAAATTGTTAATGTGTGTATGTGTGTATTGGTGATTGCTTTTGCAGCAACTTTATTTTGTGAACTGCTTGATTAAGATACCACTATGGCATACACAGTAGACTTCAAGTCAAAAGTGTAACTTCCTATTACTTTAATTGTTTTTATTTTTCTATGTCTTTATTTGTGCAGTTGTTTATGGAGTTAATACAGGCTTTGGAAAATTTGCACAGAGCATTGTGGGGAAAGATCAACTCAAGTACGTTGTATATTAAGTAATTAAATTATAGTCTGCAAATTACTGGGTAAGTATCTGTTATTAAAGGTTAAGTATGTGTTATTAAAGGATCAACACCTATTAATTAAGGCATCAGAAAAATAAAGTAAAAAGTATGATTGCAGAAGCAAGTGGTAAGTAACATTTCAGAAATAAGAAACCTATAACTTTGATTTTGAATTCATTGTAATTTTAAACATAATTATAGGTGCCTTAAAATTCCTTAAGGGTATGATAGTAGAAGTAAGTGGTTATATAATTTGTAGTTTGTTTATTGTAAATAACCCAAAGGGAGCAAAAAAAAACTCGATGAAAATAAAGCTTGCTTATGCCAACGGGACTGTTTACGCTTGATATCCAGGCAGCTAAGCTGCTTTCTTGCCAGAAAGTATAATCATGTTTGAATCTGGCCAATGAATTACTCATCAAACACTACAAAACCACACAAATAATATGAAATCAACTGAGAAGTTAATGATTTAGCCATCAAGATACACCGTGTTCCAAATGATTATGCACATCCTGTTTTTGTTCATTTTTTCACATGCTCGTTTAACAATGTTTTTTATCCTCAACAATTATATTATAATGTGTATTTTATTACAAGCTGAAATACTAACTGTTAGAGCTAAGGTGATCTTCGATTCAGGTTCAATCTCTTTCAGACTCTGGCAACCGTCTCTCTCTCTCTTCCTCTGTGTGACAAGCGCGTGCTTGGAGAATAATCTAAGACACAAGGTCGTGTTAAAAGTCTGATATAATGAAGAAAGTATTTATACACAGAAACACATCATGTCATAGTATTCTCAAGGGAACAACTAAGTAGAAAAATGCTTTTGTCTAGATGAAAGGAGACTTGTAGTCTCTACGTAGTGAAGGTCTCTTACGTGAGAAGTGCGAACATAAGATAAAGAACATTCCTTGATCATGTCATCAGGACCTAAATTGTCTGGAGAGCACAGGACTGAGAAGGGACAAGATTTTCAATCTAACAATGCCCCCTTTTGTTCTAGAAGAACAAATACTAGAACATAAAATCTTGTTCCTTTGACATTGGTACAACAGGAAAAGTAGGATTCATTATAGATTTCATCCTTTAAGCAATAAATGATTGCAAACAAGAAATAAGGATTGGAACACAACAAATAGTCAAGAGGAAAATCACAACAATAGGAGCAATCACAGACATGTAAGGAGCAAACCATTCGAAGAGTGAATACAACAAGCCCCAACTTCCCCCCCTTGTTCGTTCCCCTTAAGTTGCCGATTTACTTCGCGCATTCGATCTAATGCTAAAGTAATATTACAATGTGAAGCATCATTATTGGGAATGAATACTCCACCATACCCGGATGATATGAAAGGGAAACTACACACCACAAATTAATGGCGAACCTCCCGATAGCTGTAAGGGTCTCGGTAAGGTTCTCTATCGCAACCTGATAGGAAGCGGCTCCCGCATCCTGAGGGATGTGAGAACAAACATAACATTCACCGCCTATGTCCATGGACTTAGCAGTAAAATTAGGATATTGACAGAACAAATTATCTGGTATCCCACCTGATACCTCTTTCTCCTGCATTGCAGCCCCCTGGGCCTGCTTGATAGGAGTTATCTCTGCAGTTTTTGTTGGAGCTCTCTTAAGTCGACTTGCGTGAATCCACTATGGCAGATGTTTAGTGAGCACTGCCGTCCGAGTCACAGCGATGACCGTTGGTGCACTGTAAGCAGCCTCACCCACCTTTCGCGGATTCAAGATTTCTCCAGCACCTGGTCACCTGGAACATAAGGATGACTAGGTTTTTCTGTAGGAAGAGGTAAAGAACAAGCCACATCACCATGTATGTTATTCAATTTTTCAATCAAGGCCTGGGTGTAGTCAGCCACTGCAACCTCCAGATCACTTGTGTAGGAAGAACCAGGGTTACTCTTTCGCCAAGGAGTCGGGAAAGGCCTTCTAAAAGAATCTCAAAAGGTGACAAGTTAGTTGTGGCACTAGGTGTCATTCTGATCTCACAAAGCACAGCTGGCAATAGATCAACCCATGATTTACCACTTTTCAACATTGCTTTAGTCAAATGTTCTTTTAACGTTCTGTTCACCCTTTCAACTACCCCTGACGATTGTGGGTGATACGGAATATGAAATTTCCAATCAATACTTAAATACTTACAGAGCTGTTGTGTTACCTTTGCCACAAAAGGTGTGCCTTGATCACTGTCAATGACTGATGGAATTCCATAACGAGGAATTATTTCCTTAGCCAAAATTCTCACTACTGTTTTTGCATTTTCTTTAGCACTTGGAAAGCTTCCACCCATTTAGAAAACCTGTCCACTATTACCAACATGTATTTCAGTGGACCCTTTGCAGGCATGTGAGTGAAATTGATCTGTAAATACTGAAAGGGAACCTGTGGAGGAACCAATGCATCATGTTTAGCCGTCTGTGGTGTGGAATTAGACCTAGTGCAGATAAGACCTGAGTCCAGTAAGAGTCTTACTGTCTTGTGCACGTCAGATAAAAATTCTTGTCCAGGACATGCCTTGGATGACCAAATCGAACATTTTAGACACGTAGGCAACAGAACAATAATTACCACCATGCTCCTGGGCCAAGACCCCCGAAGCTGCGATGCCGCTTGCAGAGACGTAGAGAAAGTAACATACTGGGTGAACACAAATAGAAGACAGAATGGGGGAGAAAGGAATTAAAACAACTTTTTATCACGAAACCTTCTTTATTGCTTCTCGTCTCTCCTACGGCATTTAAAGCTGCAGGATGTAGAATCTTCACCATCAAGTGGAGAGGTTGCAGATTTACAACCAACTGAATGCCCTTCCCTCACCCCTCCCTTGCCAGGTTTGAATTAGAATGTATTTTGGCCATCGCATACCCACAGCATACAATACGATTGCTTCCAAAATTATGTCATCATCTATCACTGCATCAAGTAGCCAGCAAACCGATGAGGTTACATTAAATAGATATTTAGAAATTATATTCAGTTACTATTTAGGCTGTAAAACCTAACTCGGGAAACCTAACTTGGAAGTTGTAACTTCCAAGTAAGCAAAGGCATAAAGGAATTACTGCTTAAAGGTCACTAACACCTTTATTGGTTCCAATGAGTAAATGCAGTCACACCCACCTTCATAAAGAAACTAATTGTGTGAGCAATTGAAAATAATAGCAAATTTAACCCAGCAAAGTAAGTGAAAAATACACTTATGCACATGAATATTTAGATGAATGCATGTAGTACAGAACTTTGTCATGTCATCGCTGCCACCTGCTTTCCTCTCTCAGCACTCCATGAACTCCATTTCCCTGCAGTCTCAATGGCCGCCAAACAAGGCTTGGAGGATTGCATCTCCCAGCACTCTTCTGCACTTCCCCAGTCACAATCCCCTGAATATTAATGGCACCTGTTTTGAGTTAAGTTTGTACTAACAACCACACCATTTAAATTCCCTTGTTTCCTGAGTTCATTGGGAAGTGTTGTATTGTGTTTTAATGTGTGCGCCAAGCCTTTGTCCTCGCTGTCACCCACTCTGGTTTTTGGTCACCGTTTTTGGACTTTGACCTTGTGTTTTGCCTAGCCTTGGAAAGACCTCTTTGCTGAGTGACCATTGCCTGTTTTTGACCTTGTATTTGCCTAACATGTTTTGGACTTTGTATGCCTCCCAGCTTTAACAAAGCTCCCTTTGCTTTTACATCCTTTGCCTGCCTGCTGACTTGACACATGTAAAGCACAATGACACATATAAATACTAATCATTTTTTCTGTAAAAATCTGATTGTTTTTGTTATATTAACAGACCCATTGATTCTTTTTTCCCCCCAGAATGCTGATTATAGACATCTCTCCATCTGCAGTCATCCAAGCCATCGTATTGTAAGAAAAGAATTTGGAGAAAGCTATTTTGCATGTAGAAATTACACATCCGCAGTTCTGTTTTCCTGAAATATATGTAGCTTACATACCACCAATCCAACTAGGCCAAAAAAACATTCCCAGACCAGCAGAAGCTGCTCTGAAGCCTGCCTCTGCCATCGTTCTCTTATTCGTTACATGCAAATTGACACCATTCATCCAGTCTGATACCATTGTCCTGCCTCAAAAAAGGATCATATGACATGAATAATAATAAAGTAAAAATACAAACCTTTTAAACATAAACAACTAAACATGACTTACTTAGCTTTAATAAATAAGCTACCTTACTTATCAAACTTTAATCAATGAAAACAATGGAATGTGATCCATGTTTTGGATCTGACAGTGTGTATATAATGCAATAGTGTAATTTTATCAGCAAAATAAATTATATTCACTTGTGCAAGTAATAATAACCATAATAACCACTTCTATGTAACATACTACAGTATTTTACCTTGTAAAGTTCATCTTAAGTTCAAGTCATCTTACTGTATGTGCAAGTGAAGTAGGTAAACTTGATACTGTATTATACTGCATTTAAAGCCAACCGTCTTACATTACAAGTCAAAACATTTTATATACTGTTGTTCCTAGTCTATACTCAACTGGTAGCATCTCTCTATACACCACCTTTAAACTCATGTAACCTTTGTCTCTGTCATGTCTGTTCTTTTAAATTAACTTATCAATTGGAGAACATTCACTAGACCCTGTCACACCCTACCAGCTGCTGAAGACCATTTGCCTGTAACTTTGTTCTGTGTCCTTTAGTTTCACACCTACACACACACACAAATACAAACACACCTATACGTGCATACGCACACTAACACGTACACACACCCCTGCTACTGTATATAAACTCTTCTTTCCCACCATAAACTTTGGGTTGAATATACACATACATTCTGTGTCTGTGTCTCTGTTGCTTAACCCCCGAATCCTGGGCCTGGATCCATGCAGGAGAGAAACTTTCACCCACTAAAGTCAGAACAAACCTGAGAGCATCAGCTCAGATTGATTTGTTCTAACAATTTGGTGGGATATCAGAAAGGGTGAGTGGACTTTTATTCTTTGTGTCTCATTCTCGATTTGATATCTGATATTGTCTTATCATATAATACTTGCTTACTTGCAGGGGTGTGCATAGTTTCAAGGACTTATGAATTGCTTTCAGTCTAATTAGAGTTTCCTTAGAAACTATGCTGGTTATAATCTGAGGTTACAAGGGATTTAAGCAATCCCTTTCAGTCCGTGTTGAGTTTCCTCAGATGTCTTGGGTTTAATAATCTGTTTTTCCCTTCAGTTAAATCAGAGCCTCCTTAGATGCTATGCTGGCTGTAAATTGAGGTTACAAGGGATTTAGGTTATCCGTTGCAGTCTGTGTTGAGTTTCCACACATGCCTCGGTTTTAATCATTTCTGTGGGTGAGAGTTTGCTGCCCGCTTGTGTTGTTTGTTGTGTTTGTTATTTGTGTAAATTCAGCACTGGCTTGTGTTGTCAATTGTTTCTTTAAATTCAGGAACTGCATATGTTATCTGCTGTTTGTGTGAATTCAGTGCACCTGCTTAAGTTGTCTGTTGTTGTGTTGTTTATATAAATTCAGTGTTGAGTGTAAAAGGGTCTAAGCCAACTACTCAGAAACTTGGAAAGACACCTCTTGAGGGGAGGTAAATCATTGTTATGCTGCTTAACAGTTTTATAGCAATATGCCAGGTTGGAGTGTGTCTAAAGGATTTATAGAGTAGACTTGAACTGGCAGATTTTAACCTTTGCCATTGTGTACAGCTAATCCATGTGTCACATATTTACAGCCCTTACATTTTGATCATAAGATAGAACAAGTAGAATCCTGATACTGAAGCTGTGTCTGGGTCTTACTTCTCTCCAAGTGCTCCTCTTCCATTGCAGAAACAGACAAACAGCTTGGCTCTCTAATTCAAAGGTGTGTTTAATTTGACTGTTGCACATACACTATATTGCCAAAAGTATTAGCTCACCTGCCTTTACACGCATATGAACTTAAGTGACATCCCAGTCTTAATCCATAGGGTTTAATATGACATCGGCCCACCCTTTGCAGCTGTAACAGCTTCAACTCTTCTGACCAAGCTCTCCACAAGGTTTATGGGAATTTTTAACCATTCATCCAGAAGCACATTTGTGAGGTCAGACACTGATGTTGGGCGAGAAGGCCTGGCTCACAGTCTCCGCTCTAATTCATCCCAAAGGTGTTCTATCGGGTTGAGGTCAGGACTCTGTGCAGGCCAGTCAAGTTCTT
>JAQMYM010005510.1:0-10309 GCA_030014255.1 Parauchenoglanis ngamensis | reverse complement strand
CACACACACACACACACACACACACACACACACACACACACACACACACACACACACACACACACACACACTCACTTACACACACCCGTAACTCAGCTGTAGCTGTAACTCAGTCACTTTCCATATAAATGCCAGACTGGTGGTAATGACCATGATTTGTGGCCACAGGTGGACCAATCAGCCAAGTTTAATACTCAGTCAATGACCACACACACACACACACACACACACAGTCTCTTTTATTAATCCTTTAGTGAACTTTTACTTCATAGTCTTCCCCATATGTTGATGCAGCACAGCTAAATTACATTTAGCCACATACATAAATGTGTGTGTGTGTGTCTGTGTGTGTGTCTGTGTGTGTGTGTCTGTGT
Organism: Parauchenoglanis ngamensis; assembly: GCA_030014255.1. Taxonomy (NCBI): domain Eukaryota; kingdom Metazoa; phylum Chordata; class Actinopteri; order Siluriformes; family Auchenoglanididae; genus Parauchenoglanis; species Parauchenoglanis ngamensis. Next base: position 9,935 of record JAQMYM010005510.1, on the reverse strand, counting down.
GTGTGTGTGTGTGTGTGTGTGTGTCTGTGTGTGTGTGTGTGTGTGTGTGCGTCTGTCTGTCTGTCTGTGCGTCTGTCTGTCTGTGCGTCTGTCTGTCTGTGCGTCTCTGTGCCGTTTGATGCTGTAGTAGCTTCTCTTGGTATTTTCACAGAGCAGTTTTTAGTCTGCTGTTAATGCATAGAAATATATCAACATTGCTGGCATATCGTGTCATTTGTTTACTAATGCGTCAGTGCATACATCACATATTGCCACGTGCGATCAGATATTGCTATCAAATCTTTTTTTTTTTTTTTTTAAACAAGTATGAGTAATTGAGAACAGCATTAAGCTGATACTTGATGCCATTGTCTGTATCAGTGCATCCCTAGTTATAATGTTAGTGAGCACAGCAGCATTTACATGAAGGCCTGTTCTGTCTGATCTACCTCATGCGTTCCCATGGTGTTGACAGGAGGTGGGCTACCAGCACGGGAAGACCGTGTTCGACATGTGGTGCAGGAGCGGAGTGGTGGAGAAGATGCTGAAAGACAGGCGCCAAGAGGAGTTCCACAACAACAATGTGAGGAACTGATCAGATCTATGCTCTTATGACCAAAAGTATTTTTTTATTTCTTTTCTTCCTAATTTTCCACTCTGGCATGCCATTCTACTTTATTCAAATTATTCGATAAGAATTCCACAACTGCTCTCTGGGAGGTGAAATGTTGCCTTGGAGATGGCTACTGAGGCTCAGGCTCTCATCTCTCATGCCACAGCTTGACTGCGAAGGCAAAATGCTGTTATGTGACAGCAGGCACCACAATACAAGAACCATGTCTCATCGTCTTAAAAAAAAAAACATGTACAGATGACCTATCTGACCATAAGATCATGAGTTCAAATACCAGTATTGCAAAGCTGTCACTGTTTGCGCTCTTGCTCAAGCCCAATATCTCCTTAGCTGCTGTAAAAAATGTAAAAGATGTTACAAATATTCTGTTCTTGTTCAGTTTTACAGTGTGAAAATTCAAAGAAGTATACGGAATAGACTTGCTCTAGTCTGTGGACTGCTTCAGCTTATGTTTGTGTCAGATGTGCATTCTAACTCCGAGTTGGTTCAAAGGATGGACCATAACATCCGTTTGGTCTTTCGTCTAGATGGTGACTTGTCCAAACGCCTCCTTCACTGACCTGGCAGAGATCGTCTCCCGCATTGAGCCAGTCAAACAAGCACTTATGGATGGTAAGTGGGAGAGAGAGATACTGGGAGAGACCTTCATGCATTCGTAATGCTTTTTGACAGACGGTTTTAGGGATTTTGGCACGTCTCCCGAGTTAGGAAATTGGTCTCCATTGAATGAAATGAGATCTCATAAAATTTGATTATACAGTATATAAGGACATTGGCTGAACAGCTTGTTTTTGTTTCTCTCTCTGTGCGTGTGCGTGTTCGTGTGTGACCGACCCTCTCTTTCTTTCTCTGTTTCTCAGAGGAGTCAGACTATCACACTGATTATGAGGAAGAGCTGGTGGGAAGTGCTATGTCCGACATGGAGCCCACCAACTACTGCAGTGAGCACACAGAGGAGGAGCTGACTGCTGACACTGTGCGTATCCACAACCAGACCTCCTGATTTTCCACACAATCATTTCTTGTATTGGAAGTCTGCTCTAAGAGCTGGTGGTAATATGACAACGGATATTTCTTAAAATAGACCAGAGAGAATAGATTAGGGCTGTCTGAACACGTATCCCTGTTGAAAGAATTCAAGAGGTTTTTAAAAATGTCCACTTTTAGTTGAAACACACTTTCTAAACTTTTTGGCTAAATGAGTGTTCTGTAGAGAGACTCCAAATTAATTGCATTCATGTCCGATTTTTATTTTTGCCTTATTTTACTGCTATATCGATTGTGTTTAATTTGATATAGAAAATTCACCTTTTCTATGCTCACTTCTGTAAGTGAATCTAAGAAGAATTTGCATTTAGTGCAAGTTATGGTATCCTCTATGAAGTGAGCATATATTAGTGAAAAGGAAGTCATTTGGAATTGGACCTATCTGGACGTGCTTAAAATGAAAAGGAGTAGTCTTGAGTTAAAGACGATGGATTAGTAGACGGGTTTTTGTTGCAGTTTTGCACAAAATAGAACACCATTGCAAATGGTCTAAGCACCGAGTGGTGGTGATGTGCAATTAAAGGTGGGGTTTCTCCTCTGGTGAGAGCTCTTTTTCATTTGCTCTTCATGTTGTGACTTACATGCAAAAAACGTGTTTACATTTCAATTTTGTGGGAAAATTGCTTTGTCGAATCATCTGAAAACCACCTCATGCGAGTGTAAAAACTTCTTTTTTGCGATATTCTAGAGAGTAGGTTTTTTTTTTCCGATTCTGTTTCCATTACTTCTCGTTTTTGTTTTTTTCCCCGACTCACAAAAGCTATTTGTCTTTATACCCACCTTTACTCACGGCCTATGACTGTATTTGTTAACATTATCGTACAAGTGTGACATTTAGTAACTCACAGTCTTTTTCAGGACGAAGATATGGAAAGAGTTCACAATCATCTTAATTCAGAAGACTTGAGTGGAGTGCGTTCTTCTCAGCCACAGCACTCCACAAGCCCACATAACTCTCCAACTCTACGAGCCAGAAAGGTGCGAGAAGAGTGACCAGTCAGCCATGACCAGTGACCTCTGTCCTCCTAATGCTGGGCTGGCATAGGACCAACACTAACATTCCAACACAGGCAACACTCCTCAAGACGCGTGTGAAAATGCTCCTTTTGGTTCTACAGTAGAATTAATAAAGGACATTTGGTTAAAAATTCATTGGCAGTCAGACAGACATGGCAGATTTGATATTTTATTAGGAATATAACAACCTGTACCTCATGCCGTGTCTGTGCAGTAAGTAGTGTCTAACAGGAGACGCTAGTCTTACTCTATCACTGTGAATCATTTAGAGGCAGCAGCCTCAAAGCACAAATGCAAGAACTGCTCAACATTTCACTAAGATTGCTCCCTTGACACTTGTTTTACAGCCCGGCCTTGGGGTACTGAGGTATTTAGTTTAAACCTTTATTTTCAACCATTACAGTATAAATATGCAGCAGTATAAGCACCGCTATATCCAAAGACCAAGTTCAAATTAGGCATCTCAAATCCGTCAACATGAACTGACACTTGTTTGAGAGTTTAAATACAAAAGCTTTCCAATCAGGGCTGTCGCTTTTCCGAAGTCAGACATAGCCTACATATAATGTGAAGTTTGCTGACGAATATGACTGCGTACATGTATGTAGACACTCAAAAACAAGCCTATCAATGCAATTTTTTTCTACGTATATGCAATCATTTTGTTCGAGATATTTTATGTGCCTTTGCTCTTGTGCTTCGATACAAGTAACAAGAGAAGAGCATTCATGTGTAATTCCATCAGTACTCCCACCTACCAATGAGTCTAGACATACTAACAGTCTAATCTTACAAGTATACCTCGTATAGGTTCTTGGTTTTTTTTGTTTTTTTCTAAATACCACTGTGACATAACTATAATGACTGAAGACATGCATGGAAAAGACACTTCTCTGCCTTAATTTTGCGCTCATGCTCAAGTTGACATTTTAAAAAGTGCGCACGTGGTGTTGGTCACGAATCGTAAAAAACATGACGCATCCTTCAAATGCTCATTCGTGTGCAGTCTTGATTCACGTTTCAAATTGAAAATATTGGACAAAAGGTGGATTCAGTATGAAGTACGATTTTGGGATGCTGGGAAAGTGAGGATTCAGTTATTTGTCAAACTGTATGTGAGACACTAATAAAGTGCAATTAACTAATCATCTGGGGTCTTAATTTCTTAAACTGATGCATATTGCAGTATAATCAGTGCTTTTCAGACCTGCAATAATGTCCATAGGAGACATTTGTAATGCTGTGATCATTTTAGTTGGGTCTTATTAGACATGAACTCTTAAAAATGCATGTCTTACAGCAGGAGCATGGAGGATTCATGTTTGCCCGACATGCCGAAATGGCATACACCAGGAGGCATGTTAGCTCAGCGCTAATTTGAGATGAATGTGTAAGTTCTGCAGAAAGTCACTGGGCACACTGCCTAATGGAAATACTAAGAGCTTCGATCACTGTCTGTTGTGCACTTTGCTACTTGTTTTGATCAAATCTGCTTGTTCAGGCTGTTGTGTTTATGAATTACATGTCTGAGATGTAAGGCTTGGCACCTTTCTAATGAAATGTGTGGTTGATATTACAAGATAAATAAAGTGTTCCCTATTCATACTGGTGTACCACGGGTGTAACACCATGACACTGTCTGTGTTGGTGTGTCTGCATTCATCACATGAAGTGGGTGTGGCTTAAAGCAGATATGGATTATTATTATTATTAAGACTTGAATACTTCCAGTGTGCTTGGAAAACACTGAAAATGTGCACGGGACCTTTTTTTTATTTTCTTTCTTTTTTTTTTTTTGTATTTCCCAAAATATAAAAGAATAGTAGCTAACATGAACAGGCAGTTACTAAGGAGACCATAAAAGCAAACATGGCCTTTCTTTGTGCCTCCTGTTCATATCTGTATTTGTATCTGTTCGGTATATCCCAAATAATGTATGTATTTATTTTAAGCGACAGCACTACTGTGTATTCTGGTGATACAGTGGCAGAGTAGGTTAATTTAAAACACACTCCGAGCTCATTTTTCAATTCTTTTAACATTTAGAAATGTTCTCTCCTCTCCCAGCTGCTTTACGTGTGTGTGTGTGTGTGCGTGCTGATGGCCCCGAGGACTGCACATCTGTCTGTAACATCGCCAGTAGCAGAGATTCACCTGCTTCTATAAACCATTTCTGTGTTGCTACTCCTTCAGGATTATAACATGACCAACAATAAAAATGTGTTGGATCAAGCTAAGAGCTTGCTATTGCGATGTGCTTCCAAGAAATCATCACACTATGCAACATGGTGGTAGTAGGATTCACAGCATCGTAATAATTTCTAAATACACTATATGGCCCGAAGTATGTGGACACCTTTCTCCAAACCCTCTGAAGCACAAATGGTGTCAAAGAACTCGAGTAGCCTGCACAGAACCCTGACCTCCACCCCACTCAACATCTTGGGGATAAACTGGAACGCCGACTGCGTCCAGGCTTTCTAGTACAACATAAATATCTGAGCTCACCAACACTTTTGTGGCTGAATGAGTTACAAATCCAACAGCCATGCTCCAAAGTCCAGCAGGATCCTGTCCAGGATAAAGCAGTTCATGAAGAAGAATGAATTAGTATCTAATGTTAGGCAATTATTCAATTTTAGCTCACCTAGCCAAAGAAAGATGCGTAAAAGTGGCAAAAACTGTGATTTTGATCAAAATGCAATACATCATTGAATCCTGCTACCATCTCCTGCTGTGAACGTGTTCCTTTTGAGTCTGGACCATTTTATCATCACATCAGAGCCTTTGGTGTGTTTACGTTTTCGTTTTCACTGCTCAGTGTTCAGTCTTGTACTCGGTACTTCCATCACATTGGTAAGCATGCGATGCACTCTAATCCCAGCCTCCCTTAACTACACTGTGAGTGAACGAAAACGAGTTTAAATATTGACTGAAGCTCAGCTTCATGTATCATATTTGAGTTACTTTCAGTTGATTTCCCCCAAAGGCCACTTTCTTCTACTGAGGCGAGAATGCTGTCTGTCTGAGAGGGTGTCTGGTAAGTGTAGATCTCAGACTTCCTCTTCTCGCTGTCTCTCTGCGCTCCTGGTGTCCTGATTCTGAAATATGGCACGTTTTGGATGGGGTGCTGGAAGCAGAATGATCAATGGGAGGAAGAAACCGATAAAGTGCATCGTTATTTTCCCAGCAGAACTGTGCGAGTTCATTTCCAGTTCAAACAGCAGGGCTATGAAAAATGGCCACTTTGAAGAGAAGGGAGTGGCTGGTATGAGTTTTAAAAGCACCATCAAGGCCAAAGGGGCACTTTGCGATAATGTGTTCATGCGAAAATGTTCTGGTGAGAGAAAAGACATAAGGAAAAGCATTACCGTGGTGCTGTGTTACCCAATTCCACTTCCTCCCTAATGGAAGTCGCTCACACTGCAGACGCCAGCAGTCAGTTAAACACCCATGACTGCAAGAACAATATGTCCATTCTAACCAATTTAATCTGTAATGCTATCATTTTCATTTAGTCCACGCTAGGTGGAGATGTAGAGCATCCAGTTATCTTGTCAGTCATTTTTTTTTTTTTTGAAGGACAGTCAGAACAGAATTCTCAGTTGTCTCTGCCAGAAATGTTTATGACTAAACATTATCAGTCAAATATTTGAGAGTTGATGTCTAGCGCTCCTTCTCTCCAAACCTGGGTATCATGATGAATGAGTGATTCTATTAAGGGTAAATTGGGTCAGACAAAAAGAAGAGGAATGTGTTTAAAGCTGTTAATCAATCTCCTGAGTCACTGTGTGTTCACAGGAACAGTCAAGCAAGAAGCAGGATTGGTGAGAAGAGGTTAAATAACACTGGACCACTCAAACAGATCTCATTCTTTAAGTGATACGGATTTGGAAGTGCCATGTTGTTGCTGTTTAGTGGGTTTTTCAGTAAGCTAGCATGCAAGTTCACACCCACACAGTGCTGTGAATTCGCTCTTGTTGTGAGTACAGCATTCCCAATGCAGGTAAGTGGGTCATTGCTCAGCTGGAGACATATTCCATTCCTCTCCTCCTGACACACTAGGGGTGAAATGCAACAGCACTATCTGTATCTGTATCTGTTTAGTGCTCCAAATGTCTGAATTTGGATTTGGCTTAAACCAGATTTTAAAAAAAATATTTACGTATATGAGCGAATCACTGTTCCTTGGAAACACTTAATAATTGCTCTAACTAGAGATCATCAGTTTTTAATGTTATTTTTGTTTGTACCTTTTCAAATCTTTTTAGATGGTTATATTTCTAACTAGTACTCTTATTTAAATCACCGCAACCCTGAGCAGACCGTTACAAAGAATCAATGAATAAATGAATGAACATGAATAACTCCTATTTGTGTGACTTTTTCTGGGATCTAGTTTCAACCAGATGCCCTGTGAAACTTTAAGCCAAACTTCCCTTGACAAACAAAATGGCGAGTTTATAGTTTTCATGTGATGTCACATCCAATCGCTCACCTGGATGGCAAAACAAGGCTTTTTTAAGGTTTGTTTAGCCAAAATATTACAAGATATTACAGCCTATATAGTAAATTTATTAAAATATGACTGCCTTGGAATGCTGACTGCAGTGACCCTGAAACTAATAACCCATGGATCAATGTTAGCTAATTAGCACTCACCTTTGCTTTGACCATGAAGAATTTCTTGTCTTTCACCTCTCAAACAGCAATATTATTAACCCATGCACATTGAAAATACATATATCTGTTGGTACTTTTGTAAGCTTTCGTACTGGTGGCAGTAGAAGGGGAAGGATTTTCCACAAGATATATGTAGACATCTCCAAAGTGGAGCTCTGGCAGGGACTTTTAGTCCTGTTTTCAGTTACTGAAATACCATAGCTGGTTCTGTACAGGGAATGCAAGTGCCCAAAAGTTGAACAGATCTAAATATTCGTCCCTTGAAACAGATGGGAAATTAACAGGCCTGTGCTGGCAGCCATGTTGGAAGCGTTTTTACCCCCTTCAGGTCTCCGTGAAAGTCACGTGACTGAAAACTATGAATAATGCACCTACTGTTCATATTTGTTTTGGTGGAGACCACATTAACCGTTCATTCTGAATAATGTTTTCATAATAGGTTACATCTCTAATGCATTCCAACACACACTACTAACAGCAGTACATACAAGCCAAATGTGCATTTATAATTATGTAGCAATATCAAAGTGTGAAAGTGTAAATATGACTGGCTCTGTAGTGCTCTGGAAGTGCTGTATAAGCAGCACCTGTCTGTGTAAAATGGCATATAACCTGTTTCTTAATGTGACTGTGAGATCCAAATGACTGAAAGTCCATGATTTAAATGCAAATAGCTTAGGTCATAGGTAAAAGGACAGGAGGGAAATGGGATGCTTTGTGTAACAACAAGTTGTTCTTATGGGTTTTGATTATCTGTATCTGTATTTGGATTTAAACCAGAAGTAGGCATGGCCTAAGCCTACATTTTTTCATTGCGCTATACAGTGCGACCCAAATGAGGATGGGTTCCCTTTTGAGTCTGTTTCCTCTCAAGGTTTCTTCCTTTTTGTCATCTCAGGGAGATTTTCCTTGCCACCGTCGCCGTAGGCTTGCTCATTAGGGATATATATATATAGGGATAAATTTATAGATTCATAAGTTTATACTCAGAATCGATATACTTCTGTGAAGCTGCTTTGTGACAATGTCTGTTGTTAAAAGTGCTATACAAATAAATTAAATTGAAAATTGAATTTGAGCCCTAACATTGTACCTCTGCCACTGGAAAAATGAAAAATGGTAGAAAGTCAGCAAATTCTGTTTAGATCTGTCCATCTGTTGAACTTGAACTTAATCGGCCTGACGGTTCCTCCACCTCAGCTACATCACTCGATTTATAATAATTGGTTTCGACTGGAGACGGATATTTTCTAAGGAATTTTGTTGGTTCTGTTTCCCAAAATATACTACCATGACCCTGACCAGGCAATTACTAAGGATGCTGAACACACATTATGCACTGCTGTATATTAATTTGTCACACAAGATTTATATCTGTCTTTCTTTGTCCCAGGAGATTCATATCTGACCCTTTACTTGCACTCACGTAAAAGTAAAACCGTCCCACTCGCACGACTGTAACTGCGTCCTGTGGGATCCCAGATGCTCTGCAAACCTTCCTTTCTTTAAAAACAAATTGTACCTCATATTCATATCTGTATTTGGTTCAATTTCAGTAATGTATTCATATTCATTTAATTCCTAATAAACATAATATGCAAGGACGTACATCTTATTTTTTCAATTTTGCTTAAAAGTTCCCATTCTTTCAGATAATAAACATTAACATTTTATCATTCCTTGATAATTATCATTCGTTGATGGGTGGATGGATGGATGAATGGTTTTTACTACTAGAAACCATGACTTTACATGATCTTCTATCTTCAATGCTGTAACACAGCTTTGTTTGTTTTTTTTAGCTGTTCCTTAAAATAGAAAGAAGATCCTTGAGTCAACCCTGATTTCATTTTCCATTCTGCTTCGATTCGACATGCTCTTCTGGTGGCTTCTCAGACGGGAATTTTTTCCATGAAAATGTCATATCTAATTCACAAACAGAAAACGCAAGCACACAGATAAGACCTTTATGAAGAGCGTATGTGCCAGACTGAGATAATAGCAAAAGAAGCAAGGCATGGTAGTTTAGCCGCAGATAATCCGACTTGGCATGCAGTTCACCTGTTGAAGCCAATTTCCAGCAGAAAGGTGAGCACTCTGCAGATACACAAAACCATTTCATTCTCTCCTTGTGAATCCAATCAGAATCTTCTCGATTAGTGGCTTGCTTGTTATTGTTGAATTCTGATCGGTCAGAAGGTATTCTATAACAGTCATTCACATCATTTCCAGCTGCTAAGATTTATCTAATATGTTATCATTTCTATAGAAATACCTTGTATGGTAGACAATACATAGATGGATAAAAAGCTGTGTCTAATGTTTGATGTGGTTTAGTTTTCTGCGAGGAGACATTTAACATTTATGGAAGGAGTCTCCAGCGTCTGCACTTTTCAAAGCTGAAGCTGTTCTGTTAAGTTTTCTGCCATGAACAAAGTATCATTTTGTGTTTCCTTATTTACAAGCTAAATTCTTTTTGTCTTATAAAATTCAAGAACGGGCAGCACGGTGGTGCAGTGGTTAGCACTGTCGCCTCACAGCAAGAAGGTCCTGGGTTCGATCCCCGGGTCACCCA
>JAQMYM010005509.1:0-10311 GCA_030014255.1 Parauchenoglanis ngamensis | reverse complement strand
GGATGACCCAACATCTCAGTATAGTAAAAAAGAATAGCGGAAAACCCATCATCTTAGTATAGAGAAAGCCCCAACATCTCACTATAGAGGAAGACCCCACATCTCACTCTAGAGGAAGACCCAATATCTCAGTATAGAGGAAAACCCATCATCTCAGTTTAGAGGAAGGCCCATTATCTCAGTATAGTAAAAAAGTATAGAGGAAGACCCAACATCTCAGTATAGAGGAAGGTCCATTATCTCAGCATAGTAATAAAAAAGTATAGTGGAAGACCAAGCATCTCAGTATAGAGTAAGACCCACTATCTCAGTATTGTAAGAAAAATATAGAGGAAGACCCAATATCTCAGTATAGAGGAAGACTGAACATCTCAGTATAGAGGAAGACCAAATATCTCAGAATAGAGGAAGACCAATTATATCAGTATAATAAAAAGAATAGAGGAAGACCCAACATATCAGTTAGAGGAAGAGCTAATATCTCACTATAGAGGAAGACCCAACATCTCAGTATAGTAAAAAAGTATAGAGGAAGACCCAACATCTCAGTCTAGAGGAAGACCCAATATCTCAGTATAGAGGAAGACCCAATATCTCAGAATAGTAAAAAAGTATAGAGGAAGACCTAACATCTCAGTATAGTTTAAAACCCATAATCTCAGTTTAGAGGAAGACTCAACATCTCAGTATATTAAAAAAGTATAGAGGATGACCCAACATCTCAGTATAGTAAAAAAGAATAGCGGAAAACCCATCATCTTAGTATAGAGAAAGCCCCAACATTTCACTATAGAGGAAGACCCAACATCTCAGTCTAGAGGAAGACCCAACATCTCAGTCTAGAGGAAGATGCAATATCTCAGTATAGAGGAAAACCCATTATCTCAGTTTAGAGGAATCCACAACATCTCAGTATAGTAAAAAAGTATAGTGGAAGACCCAACATCTCAGTATAGAGGAAGACCCAACATCTCAGTATAGTGGAAAACCCATCATCTCAGTTTAGAGGAAGACTCAACATCTCAGTATAGTAAAAAAGTATAGAGGATGACCCAACATCTCAGTATAGAGGAAGTCCCAACATCTCAGTATAGAGGAAGACCCAACATCTCAGTATAGTAAAAAAAGTATAGAGACAGTCGGACTGCTGCGCAAATTCCTCTCAAGCACATCCCAAAGCTTCTCAATGGGGTTAAGGTCTGGACTCCATTCATATGTGGATATGATGTCTCGTGCTCCCTGACCCACTTTTTCACAATTCGAGCCCGATGAATCCTGGAATTGTCATGTTGGAATATTCCCGTGCCGTCAGGGAAGAAGAAATTCCCTGATGGAGTAACCTGGTCATTCAGTATATTCAGGTAGTCAGCTGACCTCATTCTTTGGGCACGTAACATTGCTGATCCTCGACCTGCCCACCTGCACAACCCCAGATCATAGCACTGCCCCCACAGGCGTGTACGGGAGGCACTAGGCAGGATGGCTGCATCACTTCAGGCTCCTCTCTTCTTACATAATAGTACTTAATAGTAAGGTAAATAGTAATAGTAATAGTAACATAAATTACTTACTTAATTTGACCTTCTGAAACAGATTAAACTCCGACGTGGTTGTTTAAGAAATGACAAGCTACCCACTGCACCAGTTAGGGGTAAATAACTTGTTGCCAGCTGAAACAATCATCCATGCAGTAATTATCCAATGGGAGGCGCTTACCTATTTGCTTTGTTAAATCCACATGGTGAACTTTTTTTCGGACAATCTAAAGCTAATCATACTTAATCATTTAATAATCTGCAAACCATACTTAATTTAAAAACCAATACTTATTCGAAAATAGAAAAAAGAGAACAAATCAAAATGCAGAAACTGAAAACTTTCTCATTCTGAAATTGATGCCACAACTGGTGGAACATCTCACAACCAATTAGGTTAATTGGTGACAAAAAGAGCATCCCAGAGGGGCAGCAGTAAAGATGGGGAGGGGTTCACCACTCTGTGAAAGACTGCAGGGGCAAATGGTGCAACACTTTAAGAATAAATGTTCCTCAACATAAAACTGGATTTCATCATCTATACTACATAATATCATTAGAAGATGAAGAGAATCTGGAGAAGCCTACACGCAAGGGACTGCAGTAAAAACAGACAATTCTGTAGTGGAAAGAAACCATAAATAACCATGATCCAGGAAACACCACCGCCTTCTCTGGGCCCAAGCTCATTTAAGGTGGACTGAAGAGAGGTGGAAAACTGTCCTGTGGTATGACGAATCAAAATTTGAAATGCATTTAGGAAATCATGGATGCCGTGTCCTCCAGGCTAAACAGGAGAGGACCATCCGGCCTGTTATCCGCACAGTTCAAAAGTCAGCATCCGTGATGGTATGGGGGCATTAGTGCACATGGCATGGGTAGCTTGCACATCTGGGAAGGCACCATTTATGCTGAATGATGTATACAGGTTTTGGAGCAACATATGCTGCCATCAAGACAACGTCTTTTTGAGGGAAGGCCTTGCTTATTTCAGCAAGACAATGCCAAACCACATTCTGTACATATTACAACAGCATGGAGATTACATGATTCGCAAATATGCAAATATACTTAAAAATGCTGAAAAAAAAATGCTCTTGTGCAAACTGAACTTTCAGTTATAATATATAAGACACTGCCATTGGTTCACGCAACAACTAGCAGTCATGGTGAAGTTGAATGGTGCTCACAGGGACATCAGCATATACAAAGTGGTGGTGTCTGCTTTTTTCCTATAAATTTCATTTTTTAAATATATCTATGCTACTTATGATTGTGGATGCATACTTTTATGAAAAAAGTCAAGATACTGTGTGTAAATTTGCAGTGAATACATATTTTCCCCCCACTGTACAAGATGCAACACATGATCCTGATAAACTGTTCCATTGTACCCGTACATTGGTCTTTCACTGTTCATTCATCTCTCCAGTACTGTTCTCCAGTCCTCCTGTCCTGTCACACAACCAACTTTGCATACTCCGTCAATAGGAGATAAAAACGTCACATCAATAATGCTGGAATTACCCTTCAGTAGGCTGGCATCTAACAACCGAATGATTATTTATACGTTCAGGAGGAAGAGGACACAGGAAAGCAGGCTAGAAGTTCCATAGACCAGCATGACATCAGAACTGGAATTATGTGTTGGAATAGTGATGAAGGCAGCTGGTTCGATGTAGCCATGGTGACATTATTATAGTGTTTAATTACACATTAACAGATCCTAGAATATGGTAAAAGAACTGGTCCATGAACATCTAGTTTGTAATAATGTAACCTAATAGAATAAAGATTTTTTTGTTTGTTTTTCCATTCAGATTCCTGATTTGCACAGACAGTTTCATACCAAGTACATGAAAGACTCGTCTACATTTGTTGTTCATTTGTTGCTCAGTTAAAGTTGTTTATAAAGGAGGTTCCATCAGTTTAACCATTATTTTGAAATCACCAGCTCAATAAAGACATGTACATGTAAAATGTGTTTGTTGTTTTGTCCATCAACTTATTATTATAGGTTAAATTACAAGCCATTAATTCAGAATTCAAGCAAATTAAAAAAGATTCACAAATGGTTCCTGATCGATGTATGAATGGATGTACACAATGTGAGAATGAGTAAATGACAGATGGACATATGCACATATGTATGGATACATGAATGATAAGTAAATGGATGTTGAACTGATGAATGGATGGATGGATGGATGTACATATGTATATGGAGTGGATATGAGTGGATTACGGCTACAAGGATAAGTGGATTAACATATGTATGGATGAGTGGATGATGGACAGACGGATAAAAATGGATGGATGAATGGATGGATCCAATCATAGATTCATGTTTGTATGAGTAGATTAAGGCTGGAAGGAGCAGTGAATGAACGTGTTGATGGATATACGTGGACGGATAGTGAAATGATGGACGGATGAATATATGAATGAGTGGATGGTGGATGGATAGATGGATGAGAGGAATGTATGAATGGCTGTACATATGTAGAGGTGAGTGGATGGTGGACAGAAGGATGGATGGATTGATGGATGGATGAGTGGTTGATGGACAGATGGATGGATGAGTGGATGATAGATGGATTGATGAGTGGATGGTGAACAGACAGATGGATGAGCGGATGAAGGATAGCTGGGTGGATGAATGGATGGATGAATGGTGGACAGGCGTCCTTATGCTCTCACCAGCTGGTTCTTAGGCTGGGCTGATGGCACTGTTCCTGTATTTGGCCTGATCTCCATCGAGCTTCTCAGATCTAGGCTGCTCATTTCAGTACCTGCTCCCATAGAGATGTTGGTCCATCCAGACAGACAATGCTGCATGAGGAACCGAAACAATGCACGTAAAACAAGTACTTTCCTCAACAGTGCATTCACACTTTACCACTAACTACAGCTTTTTCTCCACTCATTAAATCTTGACCTCTTACTTTTGTATTGATATAAAAAACAAAACTCCACGTGAGAACTCACAGAGGGCAAACCGAGACTGTCTGAAGGATCGAAGCTGCAGCGACGGTGTGCTTTGTATCGATACGCTGGCAGAAGTGCTGAGCGGGGAATGCTGACCCTGCCACATACACAAGGTTAAAGTTAAACATGTACATCTTCATGAAAGAAACACAACTATTCTCTGATCACAGTCACACCTAATAAATGCAGGATCGTTCTCTGTGTGCGGATGTTTCTCTCTGGGCTTCTTGCAAACAGGACACGCAGCTTGAGGATCCAAAGGAGTTGCAAAAAGCCGACTGTTGATTCGGTAGCAGAACATGCCTGAAAAAAATGTTTAAATGACCAGATCATTGTCAGGTTTAAGAGAGTGTACTGTTGAAATAGCTTCATGGACAAACACTAAAGAGTCCCACATTGATGAGTGTCATGAGTATGCTCGTGGTTGGTCACATCGTCTTCTACAGAAGATGTCCAGAGGTCGGCTGCAACAGGAAGCCTTTCAAAGTCAAACACAAAACAAATATTCAAATGACTCTGGGGATTCACCTTTTGGACGGTTTTCCTATTCCTGTTTTAAAAATAAAAATAATTCTTTAGCCCCTTTGTGCGTGTTAGGGCATCACTGCTTCTCAATTCTTTCTATTGAGTCTGGAGATATTGGGCTAATTAGCAAGCAAGTTTGTCAGTCTTGGCCTTAAACAACAGCCATTATATTCTAAATAAATTAGCAACACAACAATCCAAGCAGGCAGAGGAAAAACTACAGAATTTTACCATAAAATTCAAGTATTCTGATGGAAAAAAAAAGTGAGGCAAAAAAGTATCGAGCTGTGGGAGCTGCTTAGTTAATAGCTTAGTTAATTGTTGTTCGTTTGGTTATTTATTTATTTATTTTTACTGTAACCACTACCAGAAGCATATCTTCGGGTCTGAACACTGCTTTAGCTGAAAAAGCATAATTTCTCCTGTATTGCAGTAGGAAATTGTAAATGCTACGGCAAAACCATAAATGTCGGCACCTCTGAAATTGTAGACTTTTATTCTGAAGTGTCTCGGCCTCTCCACAGGTCAGTGTTTCTCCAGTACTCATGAAGACAAAATTTTAATTTGTCTTTTAGAAAAAGTACCTCATCATAATAGCCGAGTCAGCTGATTCAGAGTTAAATTTACTTTATGCAACACCATATGGTCAAAAGTATGTGCACCCCTTACTATCACACCCATATGTGCTTGTTGAACATCCCGTTCTAGATTTATTTCTCCTTTGCTGTTATAATAAGCTCCACTCTTCAGCATGGCTGTGGGGATTTTCGGCTAAAGAGTGTTAGTGAGGTCAGGCGCTGATGTTGGGATGTCGACGAGGCTCCAGTTCCAGTTCATCCCAAAGGTGTTCAGTGGGGTTGAGGTCAGGGCTCTGTGCACGACACTCCAGTTCTTCCACTCCAACCTTAACCTGAACACCATGTCCTCATGGACCTGGCTTCGTGCACAGGAGCATTGTCATGCTATTCCAGTAAAGGGGGATTGTGTGCTTTAAAATTTGTGGCAACAGTTTGGGTAAGACCCAAATACGAGTGTGAAGGTATCCACAAACGTTTGGACATACAATATATCTATCTATCTCTAAATGCTTTGTAATATGTGAAACATACTTTTCCATTAAATTCAGTCACAAGCTCTAGTTCGCTGTATGACTGATAGATGCATGTAGGGTGATGATGGGACTTCTCTGGCCAATGTGAAATTATCTGAACGTAAACCGAAACTGAAATGCAGCTCCTATCAAACAGCAAGACGGTGACAACACATGCGCGCACATAAGCACGCATGCACTCCCACACATACAAGAAGTCACGCAAAACAGGCAGAGGAGACTTCCATATGACAAATTTAAAAACACAAAAATGTGGCAACATGTGATTTCCCCTCTGACCATGAGGAACCGCTGTGGACGCACTCCTCCTTATTGACTTGGCGAAAGCTGCGAAGCTCACTGAAAAAGTGCTCCGAGCGCTCACTCAGGGAACTCTCAGCATCGAGCAGGCCTAAACACAAACACAGCAAGAGCAGGGTTGTTTACATGAACCTTTCTACACATCTTTCTACATCTACATCATCTGTAGTGCAGGTCATGTCAACCATGTCAAAGTTTACTCCAAAATCACCTATAATGAAAGCCAAAGGGCAGTTATGGGGGTTATGCAAAACACATTTTTGTGGAACAGATTCTAGTTTATAGTTATTTAAGTCTTCAAGAGTTTATGCTTTGTGTTTTCTCAATAAAAAAGCTGAATGAAGCTCAATGAAAAGCTGCTATACGTTTTTGTCGTATTAACTTGCAGAGAGGAAAAAAAAGAGGTGGTGAGTGTATAACTGTTTATAGCTGCTATGGTGCAAGTGAGAACATTCTTTAATAAGTATAAACTTAGAATGGTTCTCATATTTCTGTGGTATACTGTGATGCTTGAAAGTTTTTGAATCCTTTAGAATTTTCTATATTTCTGCTTAAATGTGACCTAAAAATCACTAAAAGTCCTAAAAAGAGAAGCCAATCAAACAAATGAGACAAAAATATTATACTTGGTCTTTTATGTATTGAGGAAAAAGATCCAATCTTACACATCTGTGAGTTGCAAAACTACATGAACCTTTGCTTTCAGACCTCTCATGCAGCAATAAGTGCAACTAAACATTTGCCATTCAACCCAGCCATGTACACCATTGTTGCTCAGGGTTCTCCTGATGGTGGACTCATGAACATTAGCCAATGTGAGAGAGATAGTTTCTAACCTTTAGTTAGATAGTTAGTTAGATGTTACTGTGGGCTCTTTTGAGACCTCACAGACTATTACACACCTTCCTCTTAGAGTGATCTTTGTTGGTTTCCACTCCTGCAGAGGGTAGCAATGATCGTGAATTTCCTCCATCTGCCTGACTGGGGATTGGTGGACTCCAAACTCTATAGAGATTGTTTTGTAACCTTTTCTAGCCTGATGAACATCAAAACTCTTTTTCTGAGGTTCTAAGAAATCTTTGTTTGTGCCATGATGCACTTCTACAAACGTGCGTTGAGAAGATCAGACTTTGATAAAGCCCTGTTCTTTAAATGAAACCGGATGCTCAGCCAACACCTGATCGCCATCTCACTAATTAAATACACCTGACTCCAAGTTCACTGCTAATTCTTGAGTTTCACATACTTTTGCCACTCACAGATGTGTAATATTGGATCATTTCCCTCAGTAAATAAATAAATGACCAAGTATAACATTTTTGTCTCATTTGTTTAATTGGGTTGTCTTTTAGGACTTGTGTGAAAATGTTGTTGTTTTCGGTCATATTTATGCAGAAATGTTCCCAACTTTCAAGCACCACTGAATAAAACCCTTTGGGACGTGTTATTATACAAAAAGATTTAATAGAAAAAAAACTTTAATGTGGTAACAGTAAATGCCCCTCATTACACAAACCCAAAACCAAAATGTTAGTTTCTCGCTGATGCCTCGATACAACAAAACCTTCAGGAGAGTGTGAAGTGTCTAAAACTTCTGTTTTCCTGTATTGTACCAGTGTTGGGAAGTCAGCTAAACTTTCTGTTGTTTCCTGGTACTTTCATTGTTAGAGTGTAGTGGTTGTAGTACTGAATTCACCGTGTATAGTTATATAGTCAGGCTATATACCTCACATGTTTTATGTGGTAATCGCACATGACAACAAACATCCCGGTGTGATACGATACATCATTCATCTGGGTTTATTTCGGAGGAAAAGAACTGAAACAACATAAGATTATTTGCCCCCAAGCTTACCAGCTATCCAGTCATATCCCAGTAAAGGCTGTATGTGTCGTCTCTCTGACTCAGACACAGTCTCCAGCTCATCATCCACAGGTGGAAACCTGACTTGGCCCATGAGTATCTGTAACAACATATGCAAGAATTAAGATCACCTACTGTACAGCTATAACTTCTTTCATTAATGGAATCACTAATGATCATTAATCGGTGCCATTCATTTAGCCTTGCCACTAGTATGGTATGTTCAATAACGTCTCATCACCATCAACTAACCATGAAAAGATGTTCCTCACTGAGAGGGCAGGCCTATAAAATTTGAGAGTGCAGACTGGAGTGCTCAAGTCGACATAGCACTTGTTTTTACCACAAACAAGGGATCTGAGAAGCTTAATGACAAATTTGAGCTGGAATTGAACACATGACAGTCGAGTGTTACTGCATTATAAAATGTAAATGCCAATACGCAAAAGGAGGGCATGCAATAATGGTTTACTGGGACAAGTTGGTGGGATGTGTAGGGTTAGTTTTCATCTTCAGTTAACAGGGATTTCATAATGAGGTTAAGCATGAGGACAAGGTTTTGATTTGATGTCTACAAACATGGAAATCAAAAACGCCTGATTAAGTTTTGCAAAGCAATTCTGACTTGACATTCAGAAAATATGTAACACTCTGGTCAATCTAACATGGACCAGAATCTCAAAGGAATTTATGCAAAATCTTGTGGAATGCATGACATGAAGAATTGAGGCTTTTCTGAGGGTGATTGAATTTCCTACCCAGTATTAGTATAGTGTTCCTAATAAATTGCTTGCCGAGTTGTATATGACCCCATTTACACTTGGTATTAAAATGCGTCTTGGGCGAGCTGATCACAAAGGGACAGCTCTAAATACAAGTGTAAATGACCTCCAAAGACGCATTCACTCAAACCACTTGCCGAGGTGGTCTGGGACGCATTTGACCACATACCTTCTGTAGTTTAAACGCTAATGTGTCCCGATGCGTCTCCGACACAGATGCAACAGGAAAATGTCATTAATGCTGGATGCGGTGGTAGTTTTGGTAACAGTGCGACATGCTAGAAAACAACGGAGAGGAGCACTGGTGTACGAGGTTGGAGTGCAAGAAATAATTAAGGTATGTTGCAGGTTTAACGTTTTAACATGACTGTTGGAACCGTTGACCTTCTAGCAGAAGTGATGTAGGCAGTAAGAAATCTGAACAAAAAGTGGTCAGCAGGACACCTTGGAGACGCCTGATATACTGTACACAGGTGTAAACGGTGACGTGTCTCAGCTGTCCACTTGTGACCTGTTTGCCCAAGATGCATTTTAAAACCAAGTATAAACAGGGCCTATGTTCCATTATAATCTCATGATAAGAAACATTATCTAAATTTGTCCATATTCAAGATAGCTTTTTCAGGGTGTCTAAATTAGGTTTGGAATGAAACTGTGCAGGAAGGAAGATCTCTGAGCAGACATTTATAAAAACTTTCACTCACTTGACCCTGGCCCTGTGAGATAATGGACCTGGGCTGGGTCGTTTCAGTAGGATTAACCGGAGCATGTAGACGACTGTTCCCTCGCTTTTGAAGGAGAACCTCACACGTGGCGTCTTCTGGTGGATGCTTTGCTTCTTTGTCTGAGGTCACTAGTGAGTAAAAGAGCACTTCATAAACTAACTGTAAGTCATAAATTAAGACCTGAGGCAAAGATTTACATGCCACTATCTCCGTTTTTCCCCTACAGTTATTAGTGTGTTTAGAGTATTCATCCTTCAACACGCCTAAGCGACTCCATGCAAACATGAACCACATTGCAAGCAAACAAATTAAGGACAGTCCCCTTTAATGTCTATGACTAAATTTTTAAGGAAGTGGATTCATTTATACGTCAAACATGCTGTGTAGTGTTTTTTTTTTATCACTGTATTCACTTCCTGCACGTACTCTCTCTCTCTCTCTCTCTCTCTCTCTCTCTCTCACACACACACACACACACACA
>JAQMYM010005508.1:0-10311 GCA_030014255.1 Parauchenoglanis ngamensis | reverse complement strand
ACTGCTGGGCCCTTGAGCAAGGCCCTTAACCTTCACTGCTCACTTGTATAAAATAAGATGTATGTAAGTCGCTCTGGGTAAGGGCGTCTACCAAATGACATAAATGTAAGTGCTATTTATATTGTAGTGGTAAAGGCACAGTATCAGGAATCTGCCCTTCGCTGCAAGTGCGGCGTGCATTGTGGACACGGTCGCACGCACCGTGCTTTCATTATTTCATTATCGTACTTCCGCATTATGGCGCGAACCACAAAGGACTTTAGTTCCCATGAGCGCACACTCCCAGCCAGATCACCGTGTGACCTGTAATTGGATGCATCTGCATCCAATCCATGAACAATCAGCTCATGTTTATAAGGACTTCCGTATGTGTTTCGTTTTTGTGAAGCGATATATCCTGTGTTTGTTTTCCTGTGTTTCAGACTCTGCTCGTGTTTTTGTTCTCTGTTTTTGGATAATCTTTGATACCCTGTTTGCCGATCACTCGACCTAGTTTCTGTTTTTGGATTACTCTCTTGCCTGACGATTTTGTACCTCTGCCTCAGTGTGTGTCTGTGCGTGTTTAAATAAACACAATGAGTTTTACTAAGCCATCTCCTCACCTGCGCATGTGTCCAGCCACACCCCGCAACCCTGACACACAGCACTAGTGAGTAGCCGATCCGGGTTTACATCCCCACTCCACAAATATTATTTGAGTAAAGTTTTGCTGCACATAACTAATTTAAAACAATCCAGTTTGTAACGATATTTTGTCTACCCCTCAGTAAGTAAAACCGGTGAGTGTATGTGCACTCTGAACTTTGCCCTGTGTTTTCAGTAAGCAAATTAACAAGTCCCAGAGTGAAAGCTCACCTCTTTCATAAGAAACCAGACAAGACCCTCACTTTTAGTAAGATAGAATCCTGCTTCAATCCAAGTAATGCCTTGCCATAATGTTTGATTTATTACAAAACTACCCATAACATTATCAATTATGTGACCATAATGGTTTTACTAACAGAGAGTTAAGCAAATATCAGTTCAGGCTGGCTGATTTTAAACAAGTTACCTGCAACAAACTCCCCAAATAATATGTGCCGAACAGGGAAGTGAATCTGCATTGCCAAACTGGAAGACTTGTGCCTTCATTTTGCCATACTATACAAGATTTTGATTTTTGTTTAAATTTCCCATAAGGGCTCACATTCATTAAATTCATAAGGGCTCACATTCCCACAAACTAATGATAATTACTCACATTAAAACACAAGTTATGTCATAAGGCCAGCAGGATAGTGTACTGTAAAGAGTTTCTTACAAATAGAGAAAGTTCTACTGATTTTTATGCTCCACCATTTCATTCAAATGTTTTTATGAAGTGATGCAGTAATGTAGTTACTGTTAATGTAGTATAGTTGAATGCAAATCAACTAAAGAAATAATTGCAATTATTTGTAATTATCCATTTTTATTGATATTGTTGATTAGTTGTTGGAGCCCTACTGCATTTCATAATATTGCAATCCTGTAAATAATTCCCACTTTAACTAATTATATCAGTAATCTGATTACAGCTTTTTTTGGTAACTATAGCACAGTTACAGAATTGCAGCAATACAGTTACCTTTTTTTGTATTCTAATTACATAATACTGTTCCATGTATACTCCTCAAGTAACCTTCCTGGAGGGAAGATGTCATAATCACACAGATGTATGATCATTGGGAATTTGGATAATAAAGATATTATTTTGGAGAAATAAAGAGTTTCCCAAAAAAACTGAACATTTAAAAGTGGATGTGTCATGAAGCACATAAATGAGTTTGAGAAAAAATGGGTTGAAGAGATGGGGAATGCATGGGATGAAGGCAACAGGAAACTGTTCCAACTGATGCTGACAAAGAGCTTTCCAAAAAAGGTACAAAACTCACTGGAAGAAGTAGTGGGCCACAACACAATAGACTGAACAACCTTTCAAGCACTTGTGATTCATCAAGGAGACATATAAGAAAAGTAAACAAAAGGAAGAAGAGGACCAAAGACAGCTTACCACACAGCTGTAAAGAGCTCTGCTCGGTGAACTAACAAAACAAAATAAGAACGAACAAGAGAATTCAAAGACCCAAGCTGAAGTTATTGTGCCCACTGATTATCTCCATGAGCAGGCCCAGATACAGTCTCACTACATTCCCAAGTGGGATATACAATCTTAGATGGGGCTGGTCCAACAACAGCTACAACCACTAGCGCAACTACCTCAAATGATGCAGTCACCTCAGACCCCATCCAACCTGTGCCTCCTATAAATGTGTATGTTAATGAAGGAGGAAACCAAGGTGCTTTCCAATAAAAGAGAAAAGGAAGAGGTTGGGGAAGAAATAACAGTTCAATATGGGGCAAGGCATGATAACAATAGGCCCTAAGTACAGTGGCTATGTGGGCCACAATAGAAATAAGAGAGAAATAACTTTCAGAATGGAGCTCGGCAACAGTTCAATATGGAGCAAGGCAAGATAACAATAGGCCTTACTTACAGTGGCTATGTGGGCAATATGGACAAATGAGCCACAACTGCCCAAACAGGAGATTCACACAGCAAAAGCAACAGGCTGAAGGTTTCTCCCAGAACATGGGGGCACCCTGGCAAGGGTGGTTTTGAAGATGTCTGGGGAAGCATCACAGGGAGGAAACACAAGCGGTAGTGAACACACAACCATGGGGATTGGAAAACGAACCTAAAGCACAAGTTTCAATCAATGGTTAGTCGTCTATTTAGTGCCTTGTAGACACTGGGGCTATGTATTTGTGTGTTGGAAAACAGGGAATGAACCCCCCCCCCCCCAAACAACAAGCTGACAACACAAGGTTTCTCTGGGAAAGTACAACTATTAAATTTCACTGAACTGCAAGAATTGACCATTGAATGACAAACACTGATAGGTCCAATGATATATTCAAAGGGCAACCCAGTAAGCCTATTGAAAAGATTGCAAAGTATAAGCAACGAAAACAGTTCGTTGTGCAGTGCTGTGCAGTTGTGACCTGATTGCCCAAGATGCATTTTAAATCCAAGTGTAAACTAAGCCAAAGTATGCAAAGACATATTGCAATTTGGTAAAGAGGAAGTAGAGTATCTCAGATGAGTGTTAAAGGGTACTCAGGGATCCCTCTTGGCATAACATGTAGAAGCAATTCATAAGGCACCTAAACCTGAAGCAGTGGCTGACATGTCTTTCCTAGGGATGGCAGAATATAGCAGGCAGTGGATATTTGATTTTGCTTTAATTGTAGCTCCACTGTGAAAAATGGTCCTGGAAGCAGGACAAAACAATTTGAAAGGAAAACTAAATTGGACAGATGATGCCAACCATGCATTTGTTAACCCTAAAACACTTATGAGTTTGGCTCCGACCCTAATGAGTCCAAATTATTCAAAGCCATTTAAACTGTTCATTGTGGACAAAAAGGGGTATGTGAATGCAGTACTCACTCAAGATACAGGTGGGGACCAAAAACCCATTGCTTATTTTAGCACAAAATGCCACCATGCTACCATGGTCTTGCTGCTGCTGCCTATTCCTAGGAAAAGGCCTCTGCAAGTACTATGAACCAGAAGTTAGAATTGTATACACTACACTCCTTGCTTGCACTAATTACGGGGACCAATTTCGTTTTGGCAAATGCATGATGAACAGGTTGTGATGTAATTTTGTCAGTGCCAGAACTCATTATTCCCAAATGGTAAAGGGTTAATTCAGGCACAGGATACACTTGTAGTGCTGTACAACCTGGTGACGCTTTTGGGGTCTGTCATATCTATGAGATAATATGGGCTCAGAGGGGTTTTGACACACAGACGGCACAAACATTGCTCATGGAAAAGCTATAGCAGAACTTCTGTAAGCTATGAAATTATCAAAGAAGTTTATTGTTTAGTGTAGGCCATAAGACCAATTCATCCTTCATAACAAGGGTAATGATGCTGTGGATAAAGCTGCTAAGCAAGCTTTGCATACACAGCTACCTGCTATAACAGGGGTGAGATTGTTGAAATCCAGGATGAAGAAACATGCAATGAATGCATAGCCAATGTAACATGCCTTTTAGAAGCTCATGAAGTGGCATCTGTTTATGAAAACAGTGTGTGGGAAAGACGGGGAGCCTTTAAGGATAATAGAGGTGTTTGGAGAAGTGTTAAGGGACATTTTGTGGCCCCACTAACTATCCTTACTACATTAATACTTGACACACATGGCTTTGTTCAAAGGGAGATAATAAAGACTATTCAGAATTTGTGGTGGTCGCCATTTCTGACAGCCATGGTAGATAAAGCACTAAGAGATTGTGCATTATGTGCGTAATCCAATTTAAGAAAATCATTCACAGCTCCATTAGGCACAACACCAACTCCTGATGGCCCATTCAGACATCTAATAATGGATTATATTGACATACACCCATATGCTTTAATAAGCATGAGAATGTAAACTAACCATAACACGCATCTAAAACCACATGAAATGCTCATGGGACATCCCATGCCATGTAGCTACCTCAGAAGTCCTTATAAAGGACCCACCATTAAGCAGAGTAAAAATTAATTGCATCAATATTTGAAATGTTTAAGTGATATCCACTGAGCTCTGTTTAACCAGGTAAAGGGTGCCACAGAAGGAAAATTGACTGAGGTAAAGGAAGATATGCATACAGTAGTAACAGGTTATTGGGTCTACGTTAAGATCTTCAAGAAAAAGTGGCGCAAGCTGAGACAGATGAACGTTAAGGGAAAGACATCCTGGTTCAGAATGGAAATGGAAATTCAGAAAATACTGTGAAAAGACTGTGTATGATCATATATTTAGGGGCAGTGAACTGTAAAAATGAAGACAGTAACTTTCAGGATGGTTAATCGCACCAAGCCCCAGCTAAGTGTGATGATGCATATTGAGTACCAGAGGACAGAAAGAGTGTGGGCACAACATAAAGCAGTGTTAATTACAATTTGTTGTTTAAGGATCTAGAGAACATTACATTGTACTCTCCGAGACTGAACTGGATGACAGAGCTCAGAAGAAGAGGATAGTGTCTGCCAGAGAGTGAACAAGAAAAGCTAAAATATTAGGCATGTTTTGTGTGAAAGAAGGGTGAAAGATGAAGAACCATGGATGAGACAATCACATAAAGGTCAATATGGGACAAGGATAAGACAGAGATGAATGGGTAATGACTGACAGGGTACTGGACAGTATGTTGTATGGACAAATGACTTACACCGCTAAGAGTTATGGGGAAATGGGTAAACCCTGTGTATCATGCTATAACAAAAAACAAAATAGGGTGAGGGCTGAGGGCTTCAGCCAGTAGAATAGCTTGAGTTGGGGTTTTATATAATGTTGCCCCATGCCTCCCTTGCTACATTCAGCAGGTACCTTGGTCACTGCCCAAACAAGAGCTCAAACAGTGTGAACGGACGGTGAAGAGCAAGTATGGAAGGAGTAGGTCCCAGTTCTGCCCCTCCTCGTCGATGACTTGGAAAAGCATGAGCTTCAGGGTCTGAGTGAAGCTCTCTACCAAGATGTCGGTCTGGGGATGGTACACCTAGGTGTGTAGGTGGTTAACCTGTAAGAGCTGGCAGAGATCTTTCATCAGCCAGAAGACAAATGGTGTTCCTTGATCCGTAAGGATATCTTCCAGGATCCAGACACAGCTGAATAGCAGGACAAGCTCTCTGGTGATATTCTGGGACATAGCCTTGTGAAGCGGGATGGCTTCCAGGTATTGCGTGGCATAATCCAGAATCGCCAAAATGTACTAGCGGCTGTGGGTAGAGTTAGGCAGCAGCCTCATGGTTCATACCCATCTGAGTGAATGGGACCCCGATGATTGGTAGAAGGATTAGTGGTGTGAATGCAGGCTTATAGGGGAAAGTCTTCTGGTACTGCATAAACTCCCGACAAAAGCGCTGCACTTCGGCAACCATCCCCAACCAGTGGAAGTTGTCACGGACCTTCTCTAGTGTATTCCCCACTCCCAAATGGCTGCCCAGTGGGTGGTTGTGGGCCAGGTGCAGGATTGTCTGTGTCTTGGTTCGGGGGAACCACGAGGAGATCGATCAGCTCTCCCTGCCATTGGCAGTGATAGTACAACAGGACATTTTTAATGTGGAAGTAAGTGGTGGGGAGCTGCGGGGGTAGGGTGGAGCTCTCCTCATCGATCCACAGCACCTGGTTCCAGCAGTGTTTCAGCCAGTCATCCTCTTTTTGATCCCTCCCAAAGTTCCCTTCTACCTGCTGGCTCATACACAGAACCGGATTAGCATAGGAGGGGGAGTCACCACCTCAGTGTTGGTGTCAGCTATACATTTATACAGTTACAGTTTAATTCTTACACTACATTACAACATAACAGATATGATGGGAATTTATTGCACATTGAAGAACTGCTAGAATTGAAGAACTGCTAGAAGAAAAGAGCATAGATTGTTTAAATAATTTTTAGAGGGACTAGACTAGATGTACCTGTAGAGAATGCTTCAGTATTAGATTTAGTCTTAGTATCAAGAAATTTAGCAGGGATATGTGAGTGGGATGTATCAGAAGGAAAATATCAGCCTTTAAATCTACACCTCAAACTCATCAGATTTAAATGTATTTTTATCATATTGAGACTGAAATGTATTACAGAGTAGGCGGTGTATGTGTAGGCTTGGGGAGTAACAGAATACATGGAAGAATGCTACATAATTAGGATACAAAAAAGGTAACTGTACTGCATTATAGTTACAGAAAAAAGCTGTAATACTGTAAAATAGAGATTATTTACATAATTTTAAAATGCAACTAATCAAGAAAACCAATAAAAATTTATAAAAGTAATTGCTAATATTATTAGTTGATCTGTGTTATGAAGCACATTGGGCATGCTTTACGTCACTTCATAAAAACATTTGAGTAAAATGGTGGAACAGAAACATCAGTAGGAATTTCACTATGGTATGAAACTATTTACAGTACTACCCTACACTATCCTGCTGGTCTCATGACATATGTAATGTGTGTTTTACTGTGAGTGATATTAACATTTGTTTGTGAGAATGTAAGGCAAAACGTGAAGTTTCTGCTTGAACTGAGCAGCTTTGTTATTTATTGTTAAGCAGCAAGTAGCGAAGCTATTTGATTCAATTAGCTTAAAAGTTAAACTAGACTATTTTCAAACTAGAGAAATACAAATCTTTGGAGTCAATTCCATGCGCTGAAAATTATTTGCCTCTCACGCACATAGCAAGCAATAAGAACATTGCATCAGAGAGTTTTAGTGAGCAAAACAGGCAGTATTTTTATTTAGTATATTTATTTTATATTTATTTTTAATCAGTCTGTTCTAAATTTAAACAAATCATGACTTGAAATACAGACACATAGTTACAAAAATTGTGGGAAGTGATTATAAAATAATAAGCAGTAAATAATGTAGACAACATACCATCACTCTGCTGTGACGTCTGTGGCTACACAGCTCTGCCATCTGGATATAGCAGGCGCCCTGCCCCATTGGAGGAATGCCTTTAGAAAGCGACAAGAGTCCAGGGAATACCCTGGCAGCCATCAGAAAAGGGCAGGTTTAGGATTCCTGAGAGGTGCAGGAAGCTGCCAAACCTGGCAAGGCTGGAGGCGGATAATTACCTACCCTCCAGCAGGCAACAGCATGGCATAAAAGGGAGGTGGTGAGGAAGCCATGGTGAGTAAGGAAGGAAGTAAGGACTGAGAAGCTGACACATGCCTGTCTCGCTCGCTCACTCCAGACTCTCCGTGAGAGCGCATGCCGGTGAGAGTACATGGGCTGGACTGCCGCTGACTGCCATACTCAAGTATGTTACCATCCTCTCTGATTACTCATAGTGCATGCACCAATACTGCACCCCATTGCACAAATGACTAATTTCCCCACACTTCCACAAACTCCTAGCACCTCTCTGTTGAGTCTACCACCTTCCTTCTATTATTATTATTATTATTATTATTATTATTATTATTATTATTATTATTATTATCTTTAAATAAAGTCACTGTTTGGCACTTGCATTTCCAGACTCATGTGTGTGTCAGCTCCCTGTGCTTGTGACACCAACCCTACAGCCTTGACCATCAACCCTGTGGTGTGGCATCTACTTGAGTTGAGCCTGGAGAAGGGCAGAGTGAACCAGGAGCTGGTCCGGGGGCTCCAGGTGATGGCTCAGAAGCTTGCAGCATTGCCATGCCTCCCAGCCGCTGCTGTGTAACTCTGCAACCCAGCCCAGGATGCATTGCAGCAATTTGACTTGATCACGGCAGATGATCTCATGTAGGAGCCTTCCTGGGGATCTTTGAAAATACGGTCCAGCAGGAGGGATGGCCCCAAAGCGAGTGGACGTGGCTGCTCGCTTCACTAATTATGGGAGAGCCCCAGCAAGCATACCACTCACTGTCCCATGAAGAAGCAGCCGTGTACACCTGTGTGAAAGCCAAAACCCTGGGACACTGTGTCCTCTCTGCTGGTAGCCAGAGAGGGGAACTTTGGGAGGGAGCAAAAGGAGGATGATTGGCTGAAACACTGCTGGAGCCATGTGCTATGAGTCGATGAGGAGAGCACGGTTGTGCCTCAGAGCTGTACAATCTCCTCGTAGTGCCTCAGACTAAGGCACAGATGATCATGCACCTGGCCCACACTCACCCACAGGGAGGCCACCTGGGAATGCATAACACCTTAGAGACGATCAGGGATTGCTTCCGTTGGTCCAGAATGGTTGCTGAGGTGGATTATCTGAGGACACTATTGAGGCGGAAGTGGCACAAATGCTGCAGGACGGAATAATCGAGAAATCTCAGTGTCACAGTACTTCACGAATCATTAGTCTAGCCTCTGTGTTTGCTATTGCCAAGCCTTCTGATTTTGTGTTTGTTATTTCTTGTTTTTGACTTGTTTTTTTCTGTTTGTATTTTGTGTTTTGCCTGCTATATGTTGTTCTGCTTGCTGTTCGCCCAACCTTGCTTCTGTCTTTGGATGTAGAGTTTGCCTGCTGTTTTTGTACCTCTGCCTCACTGTTTAATAAAAATGTTTCTTTTACTACTGCCTCCTACCTGCACACATGTCCAGCCACACCCCGCATACATGACAAGTACAGTGCAAGTTCTCTCTTTCAGCTGAGAAAATGCTGTCCATCATCCATATTTGGCATTGAGGTAATCCAAAAGTAACAGAAAGTAATCAGTTAAATTACTTTAATTTTGAGGAAATTAGATTAGGTTACTGACTACATTTTTAGCAAGTAAATAGTAAATGTATCAGAATCCATTTTTAAAGTAACCCTCCCAACCCTGCACACAACTATAACAAACTTCAGAAAAGCAATTTGGGCAAAATTTACAAAACACACTGAACAGTCACTCGCACGCATTGACATAACCACATTCAAATGAATAGAATAGGCTGAAATATACATCAAACAAATATTTAAATATGCAGATAAAATACATATACGAAAATGACACAGGCAAACACACGGAAAGAAATGAAAAAAATACAAGCAAATATCACAAAATTAAACATCAAAAACAAATAACATAAAATGCAAATGACACCAAACAAACAAAAACACAGTGGCCACAGTCTGATGGCTGGCGCCTCTATTGTTGTAAGAGCTCCTCGCTGTGCCACTGCCGTGGTGCTGAACGGACAGTGCCAATCCATTCTCACAGCATGCTGATGGTAGTTCAGCACCAACTAATGTTGAAAAGAGCACATTATTCCCACCTATCTTATGCTCTAACTGAGTCTGTGCCTCCTCACTCCCATGCAACGCTTACAGCACTAACTGAACTTAATGTAGAAATAACACAAGACATAAAAAAAAATCACCAAAAACAACAATGAACCAACTACATAACCAAATTAAATTACAAAACATTATGCACAAAAATGTGGAAAACCATCCATGCAATACACAAAACCATCCTGCATGAACTCATTCACACCAGCAAAATACACTCCAACCTGATCAAATAAGCAAATATGCTCATAAACTATTACAGCAAATATCGCAATTCACACAAACAAAAGAAAGTTAAAAATAAACAGAACACCAAAAACACTCAAAATAAACACCATATATATATATATATATATATATGTAACGTTCGTAATGGCGAGACCACGAGCGCAGCGGCGTGCACGTAGGGGGAAAGCCAGGCTCTTACCGGCGCTAGTAGAAGTCAGACGTGGAGCGGTGATCCAGGCGAGAGTAGCGTGGTAGAGGTCCTGGCGCGGAGCTAGCAGGAGTCAGCCGCGGAGCGG
>JAQMYM010005507.1:0-10312 GCA_030014255.1 Parauchenoglanis ngamensis | reverse complement strand
CTGGGCAGGTCGCCAGTCCAACACAGGGCCAACACAGACAAACAGCCACACACGCTCGCATTCACACCTATGGGCAACTTAGAGTTGACCTAATCTGCATGTCTTTGGACTGTGGGAGGAAACCGGAGCACCCGGAGGAAACCCACGCTTGCACAGGGACAACATGCAAACTCCACACAGAAAGGCATCCTGGGTGACCCGGGGATCGAACCCAGGACCTTCTTGCTGTGAAGCGACAGTGCTAACCACCGCACCACCCAGCTTACTATTTGACACAATAATTTACATCAGCTCACCTGCAAAAGACATAAATCAGGTGTTCAGTACGGAGGTTTCTCTTCTCATGGAGAATCAATACTCAAACTTCCTTTAGTTCAGTGTTTTAGCGTATGCATGTGACATCACTGTAGTTACACCCACTGAGTGGCAGAAAGACTAAGTAGCACCATTAGCATTCAGCTCAAATTCTAAAAAAGCCCACAAAATAAGGATCACTGTCGAATCCAACTGCCTTTAGTTTTAGGAGATAATTGTTTGTTTTACTCCGAGTTTTGCAGTTTCTCCTACTAAAGGCAACCATTTATTTTGCCACTCAGTCCAGGTTTTTGTTGTTGTTGTTGTTGTTGTTCTGCTGAGAAAGTGACATCAACGCATATGTTTTGTCACTATTGAACTTAACTGCCATTTACTGTATATTAAGATGTATGACATTGTTGAGCGCAACAATCAATTGTACAGTTTCAGAAGATATGTAGTTGTCAAATTCTTCCCCAAACATTTGCTTTGTGCTGACATTATTTACTCAGTGATTAAACAGGAAGTTGTAGCTGTAACACTGAGATATAGTGATAACTATGATATTGGAATATATGCCTAGGACCTCATGATCAAGCTATTGAAACATGATTTCTTCACTTTCTTTGAGGGAGTGGAAGTGACGCAGCGTCGCTGTTAACCAGCGCAAAGCTACAAGGAGACCGGTACATTCTGAACGGCACCAAGGTACTGAGTCCACCTTCAGCAAGTCGTCATGCTGTGAACAATAAGGTTGAATGTTTTCGCAGCTGTGTGTGTGTGTGTGTTTTGTTTCCTGGTCAGGCCTTTATCAGTGGTGGAGGCGATACAGACGTGTATGTAGTGATGTGTCGGACTGGTGGGAAGGGCCCCAAAGGCATTTCCTGCCTGGTGGTGGAAGGGAACTCCAGGACTGAGTTTTGGTAAAAAGGAGAAGAAGGTAAGACATGAGCCTCTGTAGGAAAATCCTCCTGAAGTGTTTGCAAATTCACTTTTCTCTGAATCCTTTTTATAGTTTTTGTAGCTGTTGCACAGATTTTTGGGTAACAGGCAGAATCTAGGATGCGTTGATGATGCGTATGTTCTGGGATAGTTTGAAGGCATCTTACAAGACAGGAAGTGCGAGTTTGATCCTTGACTCCTCACTGTGATGTTAGACACCATCCTGAGGTAGCATTTTCAACCGCGTCAGAGATGAAACACCACTTATTCATATCAGTCCAAGTTAATCCTGTCCTTCTTCATAATAATGCAGTTGTTCTGAAACAAAGCTGTATAATCCACTGATGCACTAGCGTTTTGGTTTTTCTGTCTGCTAGGATATTCTTAGCACTGTTGACGCTCTGTAAATGCTACACAGCTGAGCCACTAGAGGGCAGTAATACAGCACTCGGTACTCTTGTGCTCTGCAGGTCGGTTGGAACTCGCAGCCCACGAGAGCAGTAATCTTTGAAGACTGTGCGGTTCCGGTGGCTAATCGGCTGGGGGCAGAGGGACAGGGCTTCAACATCGCCATGCTTGGCCTCAATGGCGGCAGAATTAACATCGGTGAGTTAGCCGAAGCCAATAGCACCGTGTGTTCACTGAGCTGGATGCCAAAAGCGTTTCAGCCTTCAAGCTCCTCTTAACAGTTAGACCACTTTTCTCACCACTGTTTTGTAATGATCTTGGGGTTATGTTTGTTGGCTTTTGGGAACCCACTGATGCTTGTTAAAGCCTTTTAAATTCATGGCATCACTTCAATCTTCAAATATTTCTAAATACATGCTGACTTGCAAGTCGTCTAAGTTTAAGATCAAGTCCAGAAACTGATATATGAACCTTCATGAACATGAGCACCGAAACACTTTACATTTTCATCTCCTCTGACATCATCAGGTGCAGATATTATAGTTCCACACTTGCTTGGATTTGCTGTATTTTGTTTGTGCTCTCGGAAAGGCTTTTGCAGAGCTTCCTTGTTGTTGTAGAGGTGGTGTGGTGTCGAATAGTTGAATCATCTATACTGTGTAATCCTGAGACTTTCCCCATCGTTCTCTTCACCATGTGTGGGTCAGTATGCTCATGCAGCCGCTTTCAGGCAGATCTTCATCTCTTCTGGACTTTAAAGATTTTATTTTGAGACAAAAGGCAAATACGGCATTGCTTTCTTTCTTAATTATAATTCCAGTTTGCATGAGCGTAATTTTTATTAATGTAAAGGTAAGGTTTTGAATCAGGTGTGTAATGTATATCTTTTTTTTTTTTACCCCTCAAAGAGTGCCAATAATTCTGCAGTTGACTGTACATATTTGCAGTTCTTTACATAACCACTGATGTTTATATCAGATGCATATAAAGTTGTTCTGTAGTTATTCACATGCTGTGAAAGCGATTTAAAGCTGTTAACTATGCAGGTTTGAACAAAGCGAGTTCTGAACATTCAGTTTGTCTCAAAACAGACACGTTCACGCAACACCGAGTTTAACTTCTGCTGTATCCACAGCTTCCTGCTCTCTAGGAGCCGCTCACGCGTCCGTGCTGCTGACCCGAGACCACATACGTGTGCGCAGACAGTTTGGGGAACCTCTCGCAAACAGCCAGGTGAAGAGTTTGTGTGTGAATGACCTTTCCATCGTTCTGATCTTAATATGGATTTGCCTTTGTGCGAAGAGGTGTGTATACTTGCAGTTTGTCCTGCTAATAATATCCGTACTGGCTTTTGTTCTGTATCCAGTTCCTGCAGTTTAAGCTGGCTGAAATGGCCACGAGGCTGGTGGCGTCTCGCTTGCTGGTGCGTCAGGCGGCCGTCGCTCTTCAGGAGAACAGACCAGACGCGGTGTCACTCTGCTCCATGGCAAAACTCTTCGCCACCGATGAATGCTTTGCCGTGAGTGCCTAATGAGAGTTGACAGCAATTTTTAAAAACAGTTTATAGAAACATTCACGTTGTTGTGTACAACCTTGCAAAAGGTAATAAAAATGAATGATGTTTGTGAAAGTAAAACACAAGATTTTAGTGTCTAGCGCATGCACCATCGGGGGCATCCTGATGGAAGTCGCCGACTTTCCGAGCGTTCGCGTGAATTTTCCCAGTCGGGATCTCATTTTTCCGATTATTCCGACGCAACGCGAATGTACCACGTATGTACCGTGTGGAAAATGTTGAAATGTTTTCCCAGGCTGACGCAGTTTATCTACGCACTAAACAGAATGGAAGTCTTAAATATGTTGTCACTGATTTTTACATGACATTTTATTTTGGTGTTCTTTTTCCTCCTGCGCATTCAGATATGTAACCAGGCTCTGCAGATGCATGGCGGATACGGCTACCTCAAGGACTACGCAGTACAACAGTTTGTCCGAGATATCCGAGTGCATCAGATATTAGAAGGCAAGTCCATGACTGAAACTGCTTTTGTAGAGCTCTTACCCTGATGGTTAAAGAAGTAGTGTGTAAGTGTATGTATATGCTTGGTTGAATGCATCGCTGTTTTTGTCGTGCAAGTCAAAATGGTTCATGTACTTCTTTGGCCTCATGATTTAAACACTTTGATTCTTCTTTTTTTTTTTTT
This sequence comes from Parauchenoglanis ngamensis, assembly GCA_030014255.1. Classification (NCBI taxonomy): domain Eukaryota; kingdom Metazoa; phylum Chordata; class Actinopteri; order Siluriformes; family Auchenoglanididae; genus Parauchenoglanis; species Parauchenoglanis ngamensis. The sequence continues at coordinate 6,464 of JAQMYM010005507.1, read as the reverse complement.
TTTTTTAGGTACCAATGAAGTGATGAGGATGATCATTTCCAGAAATTTACTGACCGAGTCTTGATCGTGAAATCAGCACTTCAAGCTCATCATGGACTGTTACAGCAGGAGAGAATAATTAATAATGAATCACATACTGAGTGAGAAGCTGGAGAGAATCTTACTGTTTTGTAATTACAGATACGCCTAAATAGTGTTGTATGATCTCTATTATGTGCCCTGCTCTAATAAGGAAAAAAAAATTCCCAACAAAGAAAATCAAGTCTGATTACACTCATGTACTTGTTACGTTTTGTGTGCTGTGATGGCGGTGTGTGTAAAAGTAGGGGCAAACTTGCAGAGGAAAATAATTGTTTATTAGAAAAGTGCTTCTGCTTCTCAAGGAATTTAAAGTGAGAGGAGAGAAATGGTTTATGGTTAATGGTTTATTTAATCTTTATGGTCTCTCGCATTAAAATATATTGCATGTATTTTCATGTGTCTGCCATCGACATCTCCCAGAATTCTCCACTGCTGTGTCTACAACTGAGATCAGTAGGCATGCAGGGCCCTCATGCCGGGGTGTGAGGTTTTTCCATGTGACCTCATTACAGATTGTCACGATGCGTCGACTATAAAGCAAGGTGATTTGAAGTTCCTCGCTGACTGTTTATGTTCATCTATAAACACATAGATGTGCCACAGAACACACCACATAAACCCTGTTCATTCATTCTTCATTACGTTTTTAAATTATACTGGTCAGGATTGAGGTGCGTCCATATCTGTTGGCTATCCCAGGAATACTGGGCGTGAGGCAGGAGTATACACACACACATTCACAACCGGGGCAATTTAGCATAGCCAGTCCACCTACTGGTATGTTTTTGGGAGGACCCAAGAGGAAGCTTACATGGACACTAGGAAGAACAGACAGGAACCCAAGCGAAGGATCAAACCGGAGATCTTGGAGCTGTGAGACGGCAACACTAATTTGTAAACGGACTGGTATTTTGGGAGCAAAGATTAGTACATGGTTTCTGTGCTTTGACTTAATATTTCAAGCATGACTGTACACCTGGGATTGGAGCAGGAGCAGTAAGGGGTGTTAAAGTGTCAATTTCCCTGTGAAATCAAATGAAGCCACTCTGTATTACTGTAAGTACTGAATGTTAAGGAAATACTTTGATTCGAAATCCAAATATGTTCCTTTTAGGTAGCACTTCCTTAGACCAGTGGTCACCAAGAGATCTACCTCCCTGAAAATGTAGCTCCAACCATGATCATGCCCACCTGACCATCGAATCACTGCTTTACTGCTGTAATTCTGCTGTCCACATTACAGTCCTTACGGAGGTTTTGGTTAAGTAAAGAAGCTGGTTCCTGATGTACGCTAACCTGAAAGCTGCAGCTTATCCTTACAACATTATCCTTGCAGCTCCAGTGCAAAACAAACTTCATACACCGCACGTACTTTAGCAAATCAGCTACATTTGGGCTAAGGTGGAGGTAGTGAGAATCTGATTTGTTGGCAAAACTATTACTTTCATCACACACAGTTGGATTGTGCTTAACTTGTGTTGCCTTGATATCCAAGGATCACCAGTAATTATTTTGGGAGTACCATCAATGTTTTATAAAATGTATTACATCATATCACACAAAATAAAGTCACAACACAGGATGTATAGATTCAATCAATAAAGCACAGAAATGGATTCGATATAGTATTTAGTTTGTTATTTAAACACTTCAGAATGTCACCGGACACGTTAAAATAAAGCTTCTGAATTTGAAATTGTACAAGACATTGCAATGATACTTCAGAGCCTATAATATTTCCATTTAAGACCTGATATAGAAGAGAAAACTTTTTTAGTATCCCTTGAAAACCCACGATACGGATTAGAAAGTCTAACCTTCCTAACAGATAATCGAAGCTGCTATGGTCCATGATGTTGCTTATATAACTAATAGGTAATTAAAAAGTTTCTCTGAAAATAAAACGGCTTGTAATTCAGACAACCTATTATTGTAAGACAATGTTATAGCTGATGTGTTTTTGTTTTTTGGTTTGTAATGATCTCTGAGAAATATTGGGATGTTCCTTAACTCTTACATAAGAGATTAGTAAACATATTATTCAGCAATTGACTTCACACAGCATTAGAAATTCCTCTGTTCAGCATTGCAAAAGAAAAACAAGATCCTAAGCCTAGCATGCAAAGAAAACAGATGACTTATTGAGACTCATGAATTTAGAAGTCAGCGCCAAACCAAAAGTAATTGCCACCAAAAGCAAATGCATGTGTTTTACCTCCTGCATACTTTCCCCTTCAGTGGATTAATTTTTTTACCAGTCACATTCTACTTACGTTTCAACTGAATGCTGCTTTTTCAGAGTAGTTTCTAGGTGTTTCCTGTATCACTCGAATAAAAGGCTAAAATGTTACTGTAAGTTTTGGCATCTAATTTGGCACCTGGACAACACATTTATATTTAACGCTACCATGTACCTCATAAAATTCACCAAAAATAACACAAAGTATATTAGAAAATATAAAAGGGTTACATATGATTGAATCAATTTGTACAGTCATAAAGGAAAAGTCCACCTTCACACCAGTGGGCTGAGGTGAGAGACTCTGAGCTGAGGAGGCTGATCACCAAACTCAGCAGAAAGCAGAGGACCTTTAGACTGACGCTTCACCGATGAATCAAGCTTCTTCATTCTGAGGAAGAAAAAAAAGAAATAAGGGTCATTCCATGTGAATTAGACAGAATCTTAGAAAGTCTGCACGTCTCAGATTTTCTTCTTACTTTTTTATTTGTTATTTGGGACCTAAAATTAAATCAGGTGAACTATTATAGTTGACTTTTATTTGCATACTTTTTCGCCACCTGAAATATTTATTATCTGGCCCGAAACATCTTATCTGGGAAGCCATGTTCAGGGTTCAATATCTTCAGGAATATTAGTCTGAGTCTCATGAACACTGGTGGAGATCAAGAAAACCATGTCTTCTCACTTTCCAAATACTCAAAATTCAACACAGGACGTTAGTGATGGTGTTATGGGGTAATGGACATGGAAAAAAGTGTAAAACTTCCAAACATTAATGGAAAGAATGATATTGCACACTTGTAGAATCTACATACTTTAAACATTACACAACTTTTTCTGTTCCTGCTTGTCAACATAGCTTTCTGCCCTTTTAAAAATGACCAGGAAAATGACCCATGCCTTGTCGCATTGTTAATAACTCAAACCCTTTCGCTTTAGACATCATTTCTGGGTATGAGGCCAATGAAATGATGTAGCTTAAAAAAATGCTGTGACTTCCATCATCTGTGACCATTAAATATAGCTCCTATGGCCACCCATGTTTGGAAATTTACACTGTTTTTTCCATATTCATGATATATCCATAACACCACTAACCTCCTGTGGTGACTTCTGAGTATTTGGAAAGTGAGAAGACATAGTTTTCTTGATCTCCACCAGTTTTCATGAGGCTCAGACTAATATTTCTGAAGATATCTAACCCTGAACATTGCTTCCCAGACACACACCTGAGTTTGTTCTCTGTGCCGCTGCGAGCTCTCTTCTTGTAGCAGAAGAAGAAATAAACAGCCACTGCTGCAATGAGTAGGACTAAGAGAAAAACTCCCATCAACACTCCACCAACCACTCCCGCAGTGCTGCCATCTGTCAAACAACAAAGCTCTCATATAGCAGCGAGACTTTAAGCACACTATTACTGATTAATATGTGACGTCCTACTCACGTGCCACTTTCACAGCAACGCTGCATGCGGCCTGACCCAGATCATTGGAAGCTCTACATATGTATGTTCCAGTGAAGGCAGTAGAAAGGTTGGACAAGAGAAGAGAACCAGTACGCTGATCTGCAACACAGGAAAATGTACATGTATCCTGTTAGTTACTTTTATTCAAATATCACAGATACATTGTAGAGTGCTCATCAGGCTCAAATCTGTTTGGTCAGAAGCTGTCGATTTATTTTCTATAACAGTGTCTATGATAATAATGTCAGCTGCAAGGTTTATGTTAATATGTTATTGTTTCTATAGGAACACCTCATTTACAAGGATTTGTATCCGCTTGTCGAGTCTGACATCAGTAGACATTTCTGGGGCCAGATGCCCCTCAGTGTTACCAACTTAGAGAGTTCATTGCTAGATATGTTGACTTTAAACCCTTTACTGACTTAAATTAAAAAAAAAAAAAAAAAGCCTATTGACAAATCTAAGGACTTTTTTAGCACATGTTGTTGACCCTTATAGTTCACATATAAGGCTTGAGAATTCAGAAAATGTAAAGGGTGAATTGAAAGTCTTAAATTAATCCCCATAGCAGTTTAATGTTTGGTGAGCAAACAGCTGTGCTCCAGTTACAGAACCTTATCTCATACTGAGGGTTGGGTTCAGTCCAGAGTGCCGCAGTGTTAATCAAAGCTGGTCTTGAAGTGGTCTACCTGCTACAAAGCTGTTGGGGGGCAGAGTCGCTGTGTCTTTCTCTCGGTTCCAGGAATAGATAGGTGTAGGAACCCCCTGGGAGCTGTGGCATGTAAGAGTGACATCATCCCCAACGTAGGTGTGGCCACTTAGCTCACATACAGGCACTGACGGAGGCACTGAAGAGGAAATGTAAGGAAAGAGAAAAGCCACTAATGGTAATGGGATCGATTAATAACATCACCACCTTTGTTGTAAATTTGTTATTTTTTACTTTATGAATTCATTCATTCCACATTGTAATTCAATGACTCTAACTGAAATATTCATATCAGCGCTCCTCAATGGCCTCAACAGCAAGTTTGAGTCCTAGGCTGTGTTGCACCAACATAGATTCAATTAATCCTAGTTTAGACTTAATCTAGGCTTAAACTGGTTTATCAGAGACATGTTGCACATCTTCATTTTAATCCTGAACCACTTTAAACAATGATCAAAATAGAATTAATTTATGTTCAGGGTCCGTCATGATGGATTCTGAACAAATTTAAACAATGTCATGGTATAGGCTCAATACATTTAGTGCTAAATAAAGTTGATGCTCAATCTTGTAAACGTATTCTGCTCCTGGGTCTGAGGATTCAAATGAGAAGTCATCAGATATGAGTGACATGTATCTCTATTCTATGCTTGACAGCTGGTCCAACCAGCTAGCCCACTGAGGTACACGACAGACTCTTTTGTAAATCTGTACTGCTAGGAAAACTCACTATTGTTAGAAAATTTGACTGGATTTAACCAGTCTCTGTTATTCCTGCGAGGAACCCTTTCCTCATCCAGCGAAGAAATGCAGCCATGTTGCCTATAAAACTGAAAAGACCTCCTCCAAGGGTGGTTTAATATAACTGCTAATCCAGGGTTATAGTGGTGCAACAGACTTGAATTTAATCTACGTTTAAGTGGAAATTGTCAAAGGTTTAGATTTATCCTAGATGCATTGTAAACTACGTTTAAACTAGGTGTAATGTTTAGTGCATTGGGATTAGACCTTGATTTAAACCAGGTTAAAAGGTAATCCATGTTGGTGCAACCCAGTCATAGTTTTGGATGTCCTCCTACCCAGCACAGTCAGGTTGATGAAACCCTGCCCGCTTCCGGACCAGTTGTCTGGACTGGTAACGTCACATATATACAGTCCGCTGTCACTGGGCTGGACGCTGTGGATCGTCACAGAGGCAACACCAGACACTGGAGGATTCTGCACTAAAGCCATTCTGCTCTCCCAGGATTCCATCCAGTAAAGTTTCCCATTGTAGTACAACACCTGCAGAAAGTGAGTCAGGACATGAAGCGGAGATACTGCTACCATCCAAATGTGATCCCCCCCACAATAACAGAATGTGTGACACCTCATACTTTTCGTCAGTAGTTGGACTTAATGCTGTGGAGCATATAAACCTGTGATTTGCTGTGCAGCTGGAAATCCAGTTAGAGCTGCCGTTACAGGAAATGAAGCTACCAATCAAAATCTAGAATTCAAGACCTCGTGGAAAAATGACAAATCTATAGAGCAGTGCAAACTGTTTTTAGGAAGATGTTTTTAACTGAAACACTGACATCCTTCTTACACACCGCAATAATTAGACTGTACACTGAGTCACCTTACAGTTGCAACAGTACTGATCTCCCACTGTTCAGGCTTAGTATTATTATTATTATTATTACTATTATTATTATTAGTAGGCGGCACGGTGGTGCGGTGGTTAGCACTGTCGCCTCCCAGCAAGAAGGTCCTGGGTTCGATCCCCGGGTCACACAGGACGCCTTTCTGTACAGAGTTTGCATGTTCTCCCCGTGCATGCGTGGGTTTCCTCCAACAGTCCAAAGACATGCAGATTACGTCAACTTTCTACTCTAAATTGCCCATACGTAGGTGTGAATGCGAGCCTGTGTGGCTGTTTGTCTGTGTTGGCCCTGTGGTGGACTGGCGACCTGCCCAGGGTGTAC
>JAQMYM010005506.1:0-10312 GCA_030014255.1 Parauchenoglanis ngamensis | reverse complement strand
TTTGTCTTAGTGTCAACAAATTTTGATTCAAACAAACTTTGATTCATTTTTCACCTTGCTTCCTGAATTCATTAAATTAATATAAATGCATGTCAAATGCATGTCAGTCAAAGACAACTAAGAGTATATCAAACCAGTTCTAGTGAACAAATGTATGCAAATAAATTACCAAAACAAAGAAAATTAATGTCCTTAAGAAAAACATTAAAATTAAACTTATTTACAATATAAGTAAATTGAAATTAGTTTGTTCAGTGAAGAACAGTGTTGACTCACTTACCATGTCCTTTGCTTATTTCAAAGAACAGTGGACTGACATCTCTGTTTCCAAATTCTTCTGCATAATTTACAAGTGCTTTTTTGACAGTTTGATATCCTGCCAAGACAACCACTTTCTTAGGCCCAAAATGTACAGTGAAGATTGATCCATATTTCTTTGACATCTGAAAAAGGAAACAAAATGTAAAAGTCAGTTTGAGTATTTATTTATTTATTCATTCATTCATTCATAAGTACCTATTATGGTATTCAAGGACATTGTACAGTTACAAGAAAATGCATAAAATCATTTACCATTTAAAATTTAAGTAAAAATGCATCTATAAGGGAATATAAAAGGAGAAAAATTGCATACAGGTATGCATAACTATGAGACAAAAACCTAGCAGACTAAACAATAAAGGGTGCAATAAGATGCACTAGTCATTGGGTGTAAGTAAATACAAGGTGGGAAAAAGTTTTTTTTTTTGTTGAGTTGTAAAATGTTGAGGGGAGGTACAGTCACAGAGATGGAAAAGGACAGAATTTCAGTTTAGAGAAAGTGAGACTAAAAGCACTGTGTCCTACAATGCAGAGGCGAGAGGACAGGATAACATGCAGGTGCGTGTCAGAGGATGCAATTGTGGGAAGGCATGTGTGGAAGAGGGAGGCTATATAATCTGGATAATTTGTAATATTCAGATATATAAATTGGATATTACCAAAATACACAGGTAAAATTTGATTATCCTTTAAGATACTATTTCAATTCATTTCAATTGTTTTCAATACAGCTTGATACATGAGAACAGACAAAGATAAAGCATTGGAGATGGTTTTTACAAAGTTTAATAAATTCAATGATCCAAAAACTCCATAGTGAACAGAAAACAAAAATTCATTAAAAAAGGTCTTAATAATCCCACAAAACAGTGAAAAAAATAGAATCCCCAACTAAAGCAACAAAAAAGAAAGAGAGAGAGAAAAAGGAACACTCTCACTGTTTTGATAACCTTGACATTGGATGCTTCCCCATACATAGTCCTGTATCTCTGATGATTGTGGGTCATGACACCAAAACTTAAACAAAAGGATGACAGGAATTCATTAACACCCTATTGGGCTATACACATACAGGACGGAATCATATTATAGGAATGAACCTTAATAGTTGTTAACCACTATAACGTTATCCTGACTTGTAATTAAAGTGAATCCTATACTAATTTATGTGATGGTGTTACAAATTAGGTGGTGCCAAGACCATACAGTGACTTAAAGACCAGAAGAAGAATCGTACTGTACTATATATGAAAAGGGATCCAATGTAACTTTTGAAGTGAGTATGATGTGCTCCCATGGTCTTGTGTGTGTGATAACCCTAGCAGATGAGTTCTGCACAAACTGTAGCTTGTGAAGACTCTGCACTGAGTCTGTAAAGAAAAGCATTGCAGCAGTGTGTTAGGGGACAGTATGTATATAAAACTGAGAATAATCATCATCATAGCAATAAAACTGCAGACTATGCTGCCTGATGATATTGCCAGGGGAAGCATATATATATATATATATATACAGCCGTGAGGAAAAAGAAAGTGTATCCTCCTTAAATTCTCTGTTTTTATTTATCAGGGCTTAAATAGCAACTGTGTGGCCAACATCAACTTCTTTAAACAAACAAATATCCTTAAGTGACCTAAAAAAACACAACAGCTTTCAATATATGTAGTCATTTGTTAACAAAAGGTAAACCAACATCCAGAAACCAGGTGGGAAAAATAAGTACACCCTATAATTCGGGTAACATATAGATCCAGGTTTAGCAACAACTTCAAGAAAACATTTTCTGTACAAGTTCTCACATTAGTCTGATGGTTTAGCCCACCCACTGCGCTTTAAAATGCTGCTTCAGTTCAATGGTGTTTGAGGCCATTTTCTGCCCCTCCATTAAAATCATACTTGTTCAGTCTTTTCCTGATTGTGTTGTCATGAATGTAAACATAGCTCTATAACATAGGTCTGTAGCTCACATGATGTAACTCTTGTCTTTTTATATCTCTGACCATTAAATAGTCTCAGAATTTACTGAATTTACTGGGATGCCCACTCCTGGGAAGATAGGCGGCTGTTAAGGCTCAGCATTCATAAGCAGTCCTTCCCTATGTCGTGCTTTTTGTTGCCACCTGAGGTTACTTGTTTGTTTGTAGTAGTTGGTGAGGACCACACAACTGTTATGTAGGCTCTGATAACTAAAAACCTAGAATTGAAGGAGGGTGTACTTTTTGGGTGTACTTTTGCTGTTATTTTAACCGCTACTCTTCTGGGAAGTCTTTCCACTAGATTTTGGAACATTTCTCTGGGAATTTTCCCATTTAGCCGCGAGAGCATTAGTGAGGTCAGTCAGTGATGTCCAGTGAGGAGGCCTGGCACACAGTCAGCATTCCAGTTCATGGTGTTCAGTGGTGTTGAGGTCAGGCCTCTGTGTAGGACACTTCAGTTCTTTCACACCAAATTTGACACACCATTTTTTCATGGACATTGCTTTGTGCACAGCAGAATTGTCATACTGGTAAATTTTGGGCTAGGTGTCTTAGTTCCAGTAAAAAGAAATTTTAAAGCTATAGCATACAGAACTATTCCAGACACACTTTTACACAAAAAAAGTTTACACAAAAACCTCGGTGTTTCTAAAACTTGTGTAAATCTGGCAAATTATTTTGTTTGGTTTGTCTTACACAAATATTTACACACAACCATACTAAAATATTGATAAATGAGGCCCATTGTTTGAGAAACATGTGTAGTGTAAGAAACATGACGAATAGTATTACCCAGGCCTCATAATTCCCATCGAGCATCTGTGGAATGTTTTGGAAGCACACAGAGGATTAATAGCATATATGGTCATAATGTTTTGGCAAAGGACTCAAATGTCTTCATGTCTTGCACTCAAAACATAAACCTAATAATTTTTTCCCCTTCACATATTTTTAGCAACAAAGTTGAAATTGAAAATTAATAAAGTCCATGCCATGCTAAGATTTTGACATTTTGCACCCAACAAATGCATTTGTAAATGCACTTGTTTCTTAATGTTTCTTTTTTTAAAATATTCTTATTGTTTTATATGTATTATTTCATTTGTGTGTTTTTCTGGAATGATATTTCTTTTAATTTGTTCATTGGTAGTTCTGCCTGTTATAAGCACTTTTTGCAGTCTGACTTAAATATTAAATAAATAAAGGTATTATTATTATCATTATTTTATTTTTATTATTATTTTTTTATTAGTAGTATTAGTATTTGTATTTTATAGAAGGTTTGTTTGAAAGTTTCATGTTAATTTACCAAAGATTGGCCAAGATATGAGTTCAATTCTTATTTGGTGGCTTCACCATCGAATTTGATGGACTGTAATGGACAAACTCATATTTTCAAATTTTTGAAAATAAAAATTTGTCTAATACCTTTTGTGAGACTGTCACTGAAGAAAGCTTTGCTGAGATATGACCTTTGAAAATTCTAAGCAAAAATATACCTTGAAATTTGTCTTAATGATGGTGCTTCAGAGACTGATGCATTGAGAATGTTCACTTTAATTATCAGAATTGGGGAAAATGTGATCTCATTTACTTTGACTATGGCATGGTTATTGGCTGGTTTGAGTATTTCATGCAAATCTCCTGGGATTTTCACTTCAATGGTCTAGTGTTTTCACAGAATTGTGTCAAATACAAAAGATATCCAGTGGCACTTATGCAGGTGTAGACAGACTGTCATCAGATGTCAAGGAGACGATGTGAGAAGAATCATAACTACTCTTTACAGTTGTGCACAACAGCAGAACAATTGTTCCAATAGGAAAGTAGTGTTACCACCCACTGGGACCATGAAAGCACAAGCTTTGGACAATAGAAGTAATCAACCTAAAATAATGTTCACAACTAACCTGATACAATAACCAGAATTAAACATCATTCAACATTTACCGCAGACTGTAAAGTACATAACCTTTGTCAGCCTTCAAAGAATTAGAAGTTTTCTTATTGAAAAATGGTTCAACATATCCACCACCTCTTTCAGGACTTGCATGACAGCATTCCAAGAAGGATTAAAGCTGTTATGAAGGCAAAAGGTCGCCTTACATTTTACTATATCCTTAACAGTAATAGTGTTACATGTTATTTCCACCTCTGTATGACTATGCCCCATTTCATCCTTTAACTTTGTCCTGACTTAAATCAGTGTGACTGGTGTAAGCAAGAGAAGAGAAGATAGTAGTACAGAAAATATTTGAGAATAGCCAAACTAGTTCAAGGCGACAGGAAGGTTCTCAGATAATTGCGCTTTACAATTGTTCCAATACAAAAGTAGTGTTTTCACCCACTGGGACTATGAAAGCACAAGGTTTGCCAATAGAAATAATCAACCTAAAATAAGGTTCTTTGTCAGCCATGTTATTTCCACCTCTGTATGACTATGCCCCCTTTCAGTCTTTATTTTTGTCCTTACTTGAGTGTGACAGGTGTAAGCAAGAGAAGAAAATAGTACAGAAAATATTTGCTTTTGCTTGAACTTTTCTGTTGGGCACACTGACTAACATGCAAATAAGTAAATCTTTACTTTGATATTTGTAGATTTTGTCAGTTGATATGAAAGTTTCTGCAAAATGCCTTACATATTACAAATTACATATCTTTGTATGCTTTACTATGGAAATCTATGGCTGCCACAAACAATTTGTTGAAAAAAGATAAAACAATAATGATAATATAATAACATAATCAGAGGCACAGGATTGGCAGATCCTTCCCATCCACCCCACCCCCCTTTCCACCAAAAATGTATCTTATTGAATATTTTTCTTGATTTATGCAAATCATGAAATCCTTAATTTTCCCTTCCTTCTTCTTGATTGCGGACATTATTTTGGTTTAAAAAAATATCCAAAATGCGGAAGATGAAATAATAAAGTCCATCCTTCACACACATGCATGCATGCATGCACACACATACACTCACATGCACTGTACTGTATTTCTACTCTATCTACTGTTTGATTTACTTTCTTAAATGAATAAAGAAGGCAAGAAATTCCACTTCTCAGTTGTTCTCTGTTGTTTTCAGCCTGCTTCTGAAAAAGTTTGCTCTTCGCTGCTCGTTACAGTATAGAGGAATGAAGATAAAACATAAGTAAGATTGACTGTAATTTAAGGCTGCGAGAAGTGAGGGCACTTAACTCCAGTGTGCTGCATTTCAAAGACGCAGTGTTTTTTCTGTGCTCTCGTCATCACTGTTTTTGGTCAGTTTAACCTTGTGCCTGTACAGTCATATAAAATGAGTTGAGAGCCAGACCTGTCACCAAAAAAAAGTCACCAAATATTTTTTCTGCCACTAGATAGAGCATGAAAATACCTTTAAAATGACACCAAAGTTCTGGTGATTTTTGATCCTGATTAACTCTTTAACTATTTTGTCTATTGTTTATAAGGTAAATTAAACAAAAAGTATGATCTGCTGTAATAACTTCCTTAATAGTGCAGATATTCTCTTGAAATACAGGAAATAAACACTGTAGTGTCCTCTCAAATATTATTTATTAGAATAAAAATGTTCACTGGCTGCTTTTTTTGGGGTGATTAATTAATTAATTGTTTAAAATGATTAATTGATCTTCTGAAAGTTGAATAGCAGTGCATGACAGGAATCTATCTAACACCATTATAATGAAACATATTATTGCCATCACTGATTTCTCAGCTTATATTTTTGGGTTAAAATCGGTGAAAAATGGTGAATTTCTAGGAATGAACTTGAACATATGAACTGGCTTGGGTCACCATTCTCTGGCTTGACCATCGATTATAGCTAAAACTATAGCCTCTAAAACATAGTTACATTTTTAAAAACAAATACACTTTTTGACTCTGTCTGATGAATTTGATGACATGTTTTTTGGAATAAAATAAGACTCACTTCTACTCAATTGATTGGAAAATTTCAAACTCTATTCAATGGCGGTTGATGTGTACTATGTCATCACTTTGTAATTATTCCAAGAATACCATAAAAAAAACTGCTAAAAATGTAATTAGATGCTACTGCACTGCAGCCCTGTAATGCTTCCCAGCAAATATATGTGGAGGACATTACGAACAAGTGCGTTACATTTTTTTTCACATACTTACATTATTAACCCTAATACTCTCCAATGACTTGAATGATATGATGATGAAGCAAATGATAGTGTTTGAGTTTGGAGCCTGAGTGCAGTTAGACATATTTGGCCCCTCTGTGTAAAATGTGGCCCCTTTTTGGCCCCATCTTAGAAAAATCCTAGATCCACCACTGTATTAATATTATAATTTACTAATAATTCCGGTGCTTGAAATAAAAAAATTCAGAAGTCAGTGGCAAACATCACTTAATAATTATACTGATCTTTCATTGATTTAAAAAAAATTGGGGGTTTTTTGTACAGGCTAAGAAAGAGTAAATAAAGAAAGAGTCACATGGAGATGTCACAGACAGTTAAATCTGGATTTTAACTGCCCAAATGTCATTTCAATGCATGCCCTTGTATTACAATGGGCACGGATGGAATTTCTTCCTGCCCATGTTACAGGATCTGTGCTAATTAATGGGTGGTAAATGATTGGATATTCATAGGTTCATGTAAATGAACTTAGAAAGTGCTTTAATGCAATGCAAACTTTTGATTTCACAACACTCTGTAGCTTTACTAAAGAAAAGCTCTATGCGTGATCCCTTATCAGTTGGATTAGAAATAAGCAGACATGCTATGGTAGTTCATATAAAAGTTGTACTTTTGTACTACATTCCCGTTTATTTTATACAGTCTGAGTAGTTAATGTCGCCTGTATGAAATCAGTAATTATTGAGATAGATAGAGAGAGAGAGAGAGAGAGCGCAAGAGAGGGCAGTGGCAGAATATTCCCAGCCCCACGGAATGATATGGTGTGAGACATTGCGTGGCTTGTCCAATCATATTCATTGTGCTAAAGTAAGCTTCACAACTAGCCTGACACGGAGCAGGTTTGTCCAAAAGCATATGTTGCCACAGTAATAAGAGGAGTAACTGAACTGCTTTCAGAAGTTTATTTTTGCATTCTGAGGCACAATAATTGTCTACCATCTCAACAGTACAGTTTTTCTTACTAGTTAGCTGTTTGAACTCCTGTCAATAAAGTCCAAAGGGGCACAAAATGACTACAACAATCAATACACTCACTTCACATAGAGTCAGGTAGGGTCTCCTGAGGTTTAACTGCAGCATGTTTCCCAGAATAGGCAGTGGTTTAGGACCCGGAGGCTCCTTGTTTTCTTCCCGAGAGCTGCCATCAGAAGAAAGGAGATAAACAATCAGCAGAAACATCAGCAAAAGACCAAGCAATATCCCTGTGCTTGTAGGCTGCAGGAGAACTTCTTCTACCAAAGCCATTGCTAAAGAGGTAACCTGAGACAGAAAGCAACAGACTGAAAATGAGACCGCTCAAGCTGCAAAACTGGTAGCAATTTCAGATTAGTTGGCTGGGAGTGGTCAATGAATGGGGTGGAGTTGTTCTAGAATGAAAGACACAAGAGAACATGTTTGAAAAACACAAAAATATTTGTGTGTCTCATTTTATTTATCTATTTTATTTATTTGTGAAATTCATTTTATTTTTGTGAATGACTACTTATTTGTGGGTCTCATTTTATTTAACATGTTATTATTTGGAAATTATGTAACAAAAATGATGCCATTGGAAAGCTTGCACTACATGGTTGAAGGCTTTACTACATGGAGCAACACCTCAGCAATTAATAAAGCTAGATAAGCAGGATGGCTGAAAATATATGACAGAATAAATGTGAAAGCACATATAAATAAAACAAATACATAAATAACATAAAAGACCATTTAAATAGGTTTTATAGATAAAACTAATATCCTTAATAAACCTGCAAGGTTTGTAAAGTCAAAGGAATCTGAGAGCATGGTTAGGAACCGCACCATACTCACACAGACGGACAGGAACTCACACAAAAGTTCAGAAACTAACAAATGGACAAATATAAAGTCTGAGGAGATTAAACACGGTTGTGGGACTTTGGTTGGTAATTTGTTATTGTCTCCAAGAAAAAATGGAAGAGATGTTATTACCATTGTTTGGAAGATGTATGAAGCCAATATTACCTTAATTTGTTATTTGGTAAATCTATAATTTATTCTTTATTCAAAATATGAGTTTTATTATTTGAATGAGCAGATTTTATGTTGTGTTCACTATACAAGTTTTTATATTTTTATTTTGGGCATAAATGATTTGTGATACATTTCAATGTAATAAATCATCATGCAAAGTTACTCACTACTTGAGCAGTCATTTTATCAGATTCTTTTTTACTCAAACTCATGTTGCTATTTTGATAAATACTTTTACTTCTACTTGAGTCAGTTATGTTATAAAGTGCCAATACTTTTTTTTTTAATACAGTTTTTCCTTACTCTACCCACCCCTGCTCCCATCATCTTGATCTTTTGGTGTAAGGTGATCATGATAGTTGTCTTAAGTCATTTTCTTACCAATAAAATCAACTATGTTTAATATTATTGTAAGTTTTTAGTCTTGGCTCATGCAAATAGTGATGTGGGCACAACCAATAGGTGAGCCCTCTCCAGTTCCAAACAAGAAGCATGTAACCCTGCAAGCTCCTTAGTCTTTGTGAAATCATAGTCTGTGACTAAAAATTCGTTGAATTGTCTTTAGCTGTGAG
The DNA here is from genome assembly GCA_030014255.1 of Parauchenoglanis ngamensis. Lineage (NCBI taxonomy): Eukaryota > Metazoa > Chordata > Actinopteri > Siluriformes > Auchenoglanididae > Parauchenoglanis > Parauchenoglanis ngamensis. The sequence goes on along the minus strand of JAQMYM010005506.1, from coordinate 1,273 downwards.
AGAGTGTCAGACTTTAGTCTTTTCAAAGTCTTCTAGTGTATTGTCAGCAGAAGACTTAAATCTATGATAATATTAAACATGGTTGATTTTATTGGCATGTCAAGGCGCTAAAAAGACTGACCTAAGACAGCTATCCTGACCACCTTGCACCTAATGATTGAGATGACGAGAGCATGCTGCTCCAGCAAAACTCATGATTTTTTAGTCCAACACTGGAAATTTGTCTGCCACTGTAAAATCGCTTGAAAAATCATTAGGTCGGTATTCCAGAAAATTCAGTTCCCAATGTTCCCCTTGTCACACGCTGATTTGAATCATGATGTCAGTTCACAAACTAATAATAGACTGACTGACACTTTCTCTGTCATTTAAATGTTTTTCTGTGAACAGATTGAGTTAAACTTATTATTTTTGTAAAACCATCATATGTTTTTTTCATATTTGTGTATATTTTAAGGATAATTGAAATGTTTTAAATTGCTGGTAATATATGTTTTCTGGGGAAATACAGAAAACGCTATACTCTCATTTGAAGGACTTTTTCTATATGCGTGACAATCTATGTGATATTGTTTTATTCTAATTATAACTTAATTGTAGACACCTAACTCCTAACCTTATCAGCTACTGATTACAACGATGTCTTTGTACCCATTCAAGCATGATCCAGTTCTATTAAAACATCGTTATGCATGGTTTCCCATGTTTACACACAGATACAGAAATTACAGGACACCAAATTTGTAATACTTATCTGTTTACATGGAAATATGTAGCTGAATGACTTTTTTCATACTTCAATCATACATTTTTGTGAATAGATATGAAGGTGGGATATTATTTCCTGGCATCCAGGATATTTGGTTTCCCTATGCTGAAACATACATACAGTAATTCTACACCCCAGTACTGATAATACTAGTTTATACATGTGTTATTGTGCATCTGAATGTTCTACAGCCATCTCACATACTTCTTTGTTCAAATATACTTCTGCACTATTATTTTATTTCTTGCAGTGTTTTTTACTTTTTTCCTTCTGTTACATTTACTTTTTTCTTCTTTCTCTTCGGAGAACGTGGTTTTTCTCTTTTTAATTTCTGGTGTTTAAACCTTGCGCACGAAGGCCATTCACGGCGGATCTACCGAAAATATTATCAACAAAACTTCAACTAAGGTACGTTAAACATTTACTCTGGCAAACATTCAGCTTGTTCAGTGTGTGGAGTGCAGGATGTTTAGTCATTCTTCCTCCGTCATTAGTAATAGCTTT